>CAIGRP010086517.1:9750-27874 GCA_903798385.1 Fraxinus cuspidata | reverse complement strand
GAAAATTTTTACAATCAAACATGCCTAAATCTAGAAAATGGAAAAACAATTCCTACTTCTAGGGAAAATATTGGTAATCAAACATAGCCTAAATAAAATAAGCACTTTTATAAAATTAGCCAAACAGATCCAGAAATAACGCTTGGAACTCAAAACTTTTTTTTTACTTTTTAAAAGTCATATCAAACGTACACTTTTTAGACAATAAATTTTCACTAATTCTTAGCAAACTACTAAATAATACTCAGACACATTTTTGGCTTAGAAAAATATTAGATTTTCAGTAAATTATGAAAAAAAGTTATATCAACTTCCAAAAAATAGTTCATGAGAAATGTAACTCAAGATGGTAGTAAGAATGAAAATGAAGCTAAAATGTAATCCTTTTTCAAAATTAAAAAAACTGCATATTTGATTACGAAACTGACTTTATAAGAGAAAGATTAATCTGTTATTCATATGAAATCACTTACAAAAACAGACAAACACTACAGTCTCTTTGATAAGGTGAACCGGACACGATTCAATATGGTAGTAAAAATGAAAATGAAGTTAAAATGTGATTCAATATATTGTCCAGACTTATCCATTCCTATAAGCCAGACACGCTTTAAAAGTTATATCAACTTCCGAAATAATAGTTCACGAGGAATATAACTCAAGATGGAAACTGTTAGTTAGTTTTAGTTCCTACAAAATTGATCATGATATGGTAATTGAAAGAACAGGCAATGGCATCCATTTATATACAGAAAAAATGTTAACAAGATATTAATATCCGTCTAAATAGGACTCATTAAGACTGGACTGATGGAAATGAGCAAAGCATCTCAATTTTTCCATCGGTTTCATTGTAAGAGTATCTCGAGGCCATTGAGAGTTTCGACGGAGCCCTTACGAACTACATGGAATCGCCACATAATTCCTAATTTTCCATTGCGCTCGATCGAGGAATCATTTCTTTGTCAAACTACCAGTTGCCTATCTCTTGCAACTACTTAATTTACCGCTTGCTTAGTTTTCACATTCCCACTACCTATTGTTGCAATTATGACATTATTTATTCACAAGTTGCAAGATATCCACGTTTCTAAAAGAAGTTCACAAGTTGGATTCGGAATAATATTTTTTCAAATTAGAATAACCAGTTTGCAGTGTTCTAAATTATATACATGCTCTCCATGAACCACATATACGTTATGAGCCCATAGAATGCATAAAAAATCAGCCTACATCAACTTATCGAATAAATAACTTCTAAAGTCGGCTTGATATTAAATGTCGAAAAGCTAGAAAGATATCAGGAGGTCTATAGATTGCTAATAGATATGTCCTAGGCATTACCTGAGCAGTGAAGGGTGAGCTTTTACCAAGGAACTTGAAAAGTTTTTGCTTCTTTATTTCAAGAAATTCAAGCATTTATCGCAAGAGTTTGGAAGAAACTGCCACCACTATATAACATAGATACATCCTACTCCATCTAGCCCCCACATTCTTTCTTTCATATCCCTCTTGTTCCACACTTCTATTTCTTGCATATCCCACACTTCCTAATTGTCCATTCTGAAATGACATGGATGAACTGTTCATATTAAAATGCCTAAATATGACTGAAAATCTACATTATATAGCACAGAGTGAGATGACAATCGAATTGATTTTCTCTTAAAAGTTTGTTCTCTAAATTAGAGATGGAGATTGTGAACTGTACATAGAGAAGAAAACATTACTCCCCATCAAAAGGATAGAAAATGATGTTAGAAAAGCACCTCGTGTTTCCAATATTTCATGCAGATACTCTACAATCCCATTAAAATGCTGTTCCTTTTCTAGGTAAAGATATAAAAGTGGCAATATTTACCTTCTGTTCTAAATGCCACTGACATCAAGTATCACAAAGATCATCATCCTAGGCTTTACTCGAACCCATTCAAAAGCAGGGCCAGAAGACATCAAAATTGCGGATCATTCAACAAAATTAGCATATCTCGTACATACATCACATGCGGACCATGCAAAGTGAATAAAAGTAAGCTCAATTTTTACCAAGAACGATAACGGATGTTGTTCCATCTCTGACCTCATCATTTTGAGTTCGACTTAGCTCAATAATTGACTGCCATCAAATCCCCAAAAGCATACACGTGAAAGAGCAATCGCGAAATAATATTAGAGTGTTAGAATCAGACAGAAAACAATATGAATCAATTGCAAGTAGAGGTTAATAGGATCTAAACAGCTAAAAATTAGAGAAATTCATGGGAAAAGAACAAGTGAAAGAGATTTTACCTTTGCCACAGAGTGTGCAAGATCCAACTCTCGAAGAATGAAATTTGATCACAGACAATGAAAATGAAACAAAGAAACAGAAAATTTATCATCAACTACACTAACCTCCACAGGGTGTGCAATTGCACGATCATACCACTCCCTTGTAGCTTCATCTTTCAAAATTTACAATTAATAAGGAAGTCATTTATACAATTCACAGTGATAAAATAATATCATATGGATTGTTAATTTTATGTGGTCTTATAATTTAACATCGTGATATGAATCTTGAAGATATCAATATCTGAATCAGAAATTTGACAAAAAGATTAATACATCAAGCTTGGAACTTTA
Source organism: Fraxinus cuspidata (assembly GCA_903798385.1). NCBI lineage: Eukaryota > Viridiplantae > Streptophyta > Magnoliopsida > Lamiales > Oleaceae > Fraxinus > Fraxinus cuspidata. The sequence continues at coordinate 25,249 of CAIGRP010086517.1, read as the reverse complement.
AACATCATTGCATGACTATGATAGTTATCTACTGTGATGAGGATAACTGTTACGATCNTGAATCAGAAATTTGACAAAAAGATTAATACATCAAGCTTGGAACTTTAAACATCATTGCATGACTATGATAGTTATCTACTGTGATGAGGATAACTGTTACGATCAATGCTTTTAAAGAACAATGCAGAATAAAATTTGCCTTCTTGTTAAGCCCCTGTTTGGTCCGGATTAAAATCTGATTTTAATCCAAGTCAAAGTCAAATAATCAATATTAACCACATCTTTCATGGGTCCCACAACTTTTCAACCACACATTTCAAAAACTTCTATCAAAATCTATTAAAAATCTAATTTTAATCTCCATCAAACACCAAATCTTAACGATCGACCGACGAAAGCATCCACCTTTGAAACTCATTTTAGAAAACTGGATTGGTTCTTCTAATAGCTAGTAAATTGATCCCATATTTAGCTTGTGTGATGACCCACCCAACCATCTTAGCTTTAAGGCCAATGTACACGACTCTGCATTAGTATGAACCAATGAATAAATATTGTATTTAAAATGTCCAACTTGAATTGTCAAATAGTTAATTTTGTATCGGCCAGTGTTTAAAAACCCCATTTGAATTGTAAACAAAAATTTCCAGTAATCGCAGTTACTAATTATAATTTTCAAATTACCAAACATCAGATGTCACAAAAGAAACATGGTAAGTGCAAAGAAGGAGATTAGGGAAAATTGTAAGTGCAAACATGGTCAGTTCCAAACCCACGTCGGAGTCGATGAAATTTGTCGTGCCACAAAAAATAGGTAGAAAATCAACAAGAACAAACACAATACGAGAAACACGAGCAAATCTACAAACATATTTGTGGAAGAGAGTTGAGGATATGAAAAGGCGTTTTCTAATAGGGATAAAATACTCCTGCTTGCTCACTTTCCTTATTTTGTTGTCTCAATTAGTTATACAGTCTTATTGCTTTATTAAGAATGTTTTGTTTTGTTCATTTAATAATATATCCTTATTTATTTACTACTTTCAATAATAATTTACTACTAACGATTTATAATTAAATAAGAGTAAATTAGGAAAGTTTTTGACAAACAAAATAATCTATATAAATGGGACTGAGGGAATACAATTGGATCCTGAAATTGAGAATTAAGTTTGCCAAAAATGTAAGGGTAAAATGAAAAATAAGGAAATGCTTTATAAATGAATATTAAATGGTGGATTGTCTCTTCAGGGGATTAGTCAAACAGCCCTTAGTTATAAAAACTAATAAAAAAAATGCTAATCTCCGTCTAATCACGTGCGAGTCATTCTGTTCACGTTCTATTGCTAAACTCACACACATTTCCTTCCGTCCACGTAACACTCCAACGATCGGCCACGTGTCATGGAAAGCACACCCCACGTAACTTACCGTGCAACCACGCACACCGTGACCTTTCCAGTATTATTGGAGCGAAAGAAAGTCATCTCACGGAAACTGCTTGACTGGCTAAATTATTCTGTCAAAGGACAACCGCCACATCAGTTTGTTTTATACATCTGGTCTACCTACACCAACCAATCAATATACACTGTTGTCCACATTTAAAAATTATTCATAATTTCAAAAAATACTATTTATAAACTAAATCAGGTTTAAAAATCTAAATGGATTGAAATTTTCACAATATTTTAATTGACAGTGAAACTTTAATTTTATTTAAATGATCATCGAACTTGTCAAATCATTATCCTATTGATCATTATACTTGAGAAAATTAGATGATCACCAAACTTATAAAATCTTTATTCAATTGACCAATAAACTTTAAAAGTTCTTTTTGAAAATAATTACGGCTAAATTTATGTAAATGTTATTTAAACAAATTTAGTTTGAAATTTTCATAATCTTTAAAAATTTATTCATCGCCTAATTAATGCATATCGTGAAAATTTCACCCAAGGTGATTTTTAAAAGTGAACAGTAAACTTATATTTTCAAAAAAGAAATCAATAATTAATACACCCAATTAGTGCCCCTAAATTTGCAGTTGTGAGAATCGTAAATAATGTTTCCTGATCCATTTCTCCTAACAAGTTATACTAAAATCTAATTCACTTAATTTATTTATGCATACCACGTTTTTCTATACATGCTAGACAAATGAATATACAATAAATATTGATTTCACAAATTCAACATCACAAACAATATAGTTCATAATCAAAACGTGTTCCAAGTTCAAATAAAGGAACGAGATAAATAAATGAACAAAATAAGGTTATTGCTGGAAATATAAAATATTTAACCACATTATAGCAAATTTATTTTATTAGGTCCAATTCATTCAGGCACAACGACAACACATTACTGCTCGCGCAATCAACGACCTGATCTAGCTTGTGAAAGGTAGGGAAAAGTGTCAGTGTATGAGAATATTCAGTAGCATACGAGTAATTGTGCAATCTCGAATAAAAATATCAATTCACGCATCGAAATAATCATACCGTCATATCATAAATTTAGAAATTGGTAATAACTCATATCTTGGTACCGAATAACCATACCATATCTTTCATTAACATAACATTTGTTAATATGAAGAAATAAAATTAAACGGGACAAATCACTTGGACCTCGTAATATTACCTCGATAGACGAATTTTGAAAGAAAAATATGATTACATGCTCCAAATTCTCCTCAAAATCTTTGTCTCAATGAATATGGGTACGAGTATGTTTTGAAAATAATTTTTAATTGGTGCAAATTCTACTTTGAAAATACGTGTGGCCGAAATTTGGTTCTCTCTGCAGTGTGTGTATAATCCTTTTGTACTGAAAATTCCCTTGACTCAGTTGTGTGATATATATTTGTTACATGACAAATCCCATTGTAAGGGGTCATCTAACAGCAAAACAAAGTAAAATTCTAATTGAATTACATTAAAACATTATCATAATCAAATAAAAAATATACTTTACATCTATCTAAAGACCCATGTGGCTGCCAACCCTTTAAAATCCATAATACATTTAAAATCAAATGGTAGTTAATGACAACTTCTTTAGACTTTAATATTTTGGACCTAACTAATTCGAATTAACTTTTTCTTGAGTCCATAATTGTCATATATTTATCCTTACTCTACCAAAATCTGATTATTTGGCTAAATTAAAAATGAATTTAATACTATTTTACCTTAGTTCATCGACTTTTCAAAATTATAAAACTATAGCAGATAAAACAAATAATTCTATTATATAACATTATCGGGGCGTTGCACCTAAGTTATCAAGTTATTATATTATATATCATTCGATAACTCACTGTTAAAAAATTCAACGAACTATTTGACATGATAAACAAAAACCTTGATATGGTATGTTATTGTCGTTAGTTGACGGCAAATCAGTCAAAAATGAACTTTTGTCTATTGAAAATATTTATAAAAAGTGTGATTTAATCTTAATCTTGTTTCTTTTGTTTTTCTACATTTTTCACTAGTATTATTTTTATTATTATTATTATTTTTCCTTTAGTCACATTTTTATTAGCATGTTTTTTTCTAACGATGAGTTATTGAATGATGAATATGATAACGATTTGATAAGTTTGATGATCATCAATTTTTTTTTAAAGTTCAATGACTAATGGAAGAATGATTTGATAAGTCGGATGATCATCCGATTTTTATTTCTATTTTTTTAAGTTGAACTACTAATGAAAATATTGTACAAAGTTAAATGACAATTTGAATTTTAACCCACTTAAACACTTTATACTTCAATTAATACATGGACAGATTAAAAAGAATTGTAGCTATTCATTACGTTTTTGGCATTTTGTATACCTGAGTTTGCCAAATTAATGTGAAAGTTACAAAATATATCTATATAGCCCATGTTTGGTAATAAGTTAATTAAAATTTAAGTCAAAATCAATAATCAAGTTTAACCATACAACTAATGAAATTTACAACTTTTCAACAACAAATTCTATCAATTTCCATGAAAATATATTAAAAATCTAATTTAAGTATTGACATAATAAACAAATATTTAAATTAAGTTAAAATTGAAAGTTCACTTACTAATTTAAAACAAAAGAAATTGACTATTAAAAGGAAAAAAAAATGCCATATATGGAGTGATGGACAATTTTTAATTTTATTTAAACTAATAAAATTTAGCCCATGTTTGATGGCCACTATATTGAAAAAATGAAGTTTTGAACAGAATTATTTTTTGAAAAATATGTAATTAGAAAGTAGAATTTTTTTTTTGGTTTACGTACAAACATTTTATTATATAAATATGCGCTTGATAATAAGTATGAGAATTAAAGAATTTTGAAATAATGATTATCAAGTGAGGGCTTATTGACTCGACTTATTTCTGTAAAGTTTTTAATTTTTCAACTTTAACAAAATATTTGTCTATTATAAACTTTGAAAAAACAATAAACGGTTACATCAGAACATTTTTCACCGGGTGTAGTAGATTATACCCCTACCCGAAATATATCATCGTCTGCAAACCAAGCACCAGTCTTGCAAGTTGCAACTTAATTACGAAAATGAACCACTTGATGTCGAGATCTCTGATGAAGCGTGTGGTCACCGGCGGTAATTATAGCCGGTACATGTCTTCGGCGGCGAAGGTGTCGGTGGTGATCAGGCCGCCGTTTGATGAGGTGGTGATTGGAGTGAGGGGGCAGGGTGTTGGGATGTTGCTGGGAGGGTGGAGGAAGATGATGAGCACTGCATCAGAGCCTTCTTCGACGGTGGCGATGCCGGAGAAGGAGAGTAGCGGCGCGGTGGCGGAGAAGAAGGAAGACAAGGGTGAAGTCATGGTTTCCAACTACTGGGGAATTTCGAGGCCTAAAATCACTAGAGAAGATGGTACTGATTGGCCTTGGAACTGTTTTATGGTAATATATATTCATATGCAGTTAGATCAGTGTTGAATATGTATGAATTACGCATTTACTTCTTTCTCTGTGAGCTCGATCCATAGAGTCTGTCTATAATGTTATGTGTTTGTTTATGATGGTCTAGCTGTTCTATGTTTTATTTAAACTTTATTCGTTGGTAGCATTTATTTATTTAAAAAAAAAAAAAATTGATTTCGATAAGTCATATCCAAACATCAAATACTATTGCTATTACGTAAGTAATATTCACGAATCGTTCTTTTATATGACAAATTCTTTAAAAATCCGAAGCTGCCTTGATTTCCGGTGGTGGATGAAATATATTGTGATATGTAGAATGTCCCAAATATTAGGGCTGATAATGTCAATGGGTTGTGGAGGAACTTGATTAGGACAGTCAGTGGGTCAATATAATTTCTAATTCTGGCCTTAACTTGTTCTAATATTGAATCAACTATTATGCCATTTTAGATCTTTCAGTTTGAATAGGGCATCCGAAATTACATATTTGCAAGAGATTGTCAATTTCTTGCTTCCAATTTTATATTAAAAGTCATTGGCTTGAGTTATCCAATTAGTTTTTTGAGGGTTTAATGAGATATGTGAAGACAAGCCCGAGAAGAGTCTGAATGTACTGTATAAATTTACTACCCCCCATTGGTTTGACTTTCAATTTATGATTATATGAATGTAACTGCTTCATTGCCATACATGCCAGTTTAACTATTGCATTCGTGAATCAATACTAGGTGCAGAAATATTTGCTAGTTTTTATCTGTCTGGCTCAATATTTTTGCACACTGATTTTGTCCTGACAACTGGTGTAGAACTATTTATTTGAGTCACAATCACGTTTTTTCCACCTGAAATGTTCACAATGATGACATGCAATAGCTCCTTATCAATGCTTATTTCTGCTTTGACAGCATAAGTTTTTGAGTTTATTTCATTTTTTTGTTTGCAGCCTTGGGAAACTTACTGGGCAGATTTGTCTATAGATCTGCACAAGCACCATGTTCCCACGACATTTTTGGACAAAGTTGCATATAGGACTGTGAAACTTCTTAGAATTCCAACAGATGTATTTTTCCAGGTTTATTATCCTTTTTATCTCTCTTTTTGCTTCTTCTCCTTTTGAATGGTAGTGTACTCTTTGTGAGGATACACAAGTGTAGTTGTTCTCATTTTAATAAATATTCACTTTCAGATTGATTATGTGCTGAAATACGACCATTACTTATTTATTTATCCTGGAAAAGCCCGCATCATCAATTTATACAACACTGTTGCATATCTTAACCAGCTGCATTTTGTATCTTGTTTTGGAGCTAGGATTATGATTTAGTTCTGGAAGTTTGAAAATGAGGTGTTCAAAAGTCACGTGAACTAGTTGAGAAATATAGTATCTTATCTCCACAAGAAGTGATACAAATATTTGCAAAAAAAAAATTGGCCCTCTCCTAAATGCAGGGCAAAACTCTGACATTGTAATCATCAGGATGTAAGTTTAGGTTGATGCATCAATGCCATTCTAGTGGAGCTAATATTAATATTGTTAATGCTTTTGGATCAATACATATTTTGACTTTTCCACTCGAATTTAGCCCATCCGTAATTTTACAAGAAATGTGTGATGGATACATTTTGATATAAGATCTTACATATATTGGATGATAATATTTTGACACAGGATCTTAGAAATGTTTGATTTAGATACTTCGATGTAAGACAATAGAAATGCTTGATGAAGACACTTTGACACTAGATCTTCAAATTACTTTTTCCATTACATTATCAGAACAAACTTCAAATTTGTTTCTTGTACTTACCATAAAGAGAATTTTCCTCTCAATTTGACAATGGGAAAATGATTGTGCCCTTCATTATTTGTGTTTTGTGTGATCTTACTGTAGTAGAAAATGTTCGAGTACTTATTTGAAGATTAGAAAAATCTAGCCATTAGATCCTTGCACCACCCTAAATATTTAGTTGAATGATGGCGATACTGTGATTATTTGCAGAGGCGGTATGGGTGTCGAGCGATGATGCTTGAAACTGTGGCTGCTGTTCCTGGTATGGTGGGGGGAATGCTATTGCATCTCAGGTCTCTTCGCAAGTTCGAGCAGAGTGGTGGATGGATTAAAGCATTACTTGAAGAAGCCGAGAATGAGAGGATGCACTTGATGACCATGGTAGAGCTTGTGCAGCCTAAATGGTACGAGAGACTGCTGGTGCTCACAGTTCAGGGAGTTTTCTTTAATGCTTTCTTCGTGCTCTACTTGCTATCTCCCAAACTGGCTCATAGAGTTGTTGGGTATCTAGAAGAGGAGGCAATACATTCATATACCGAATTTTTGAAGGATATTGATAGTGGTACAATTGAGAATGTCCCTGCTCCTGCTATCGCTATTGACTACTGGAGATTGCCTAAAGATTCAACTCTGAAGGACGTTATTACTGTTATCCGAGCCGATGAAGCCCACCATCGAGATGTCAATCATTTTGCTTCTGTGAGTTCCATCTTGCTTTTTCTGTTTTACACTCACCACCACAATTACTCTGGATTTCTAACATTTTTTCGCACTTCTCGTTTTCTAAAATACTATTTTGTCCTTTTTGTCCCCTTTTATCCACCCTTTTGCCTGCTTATATTTTGCATAATGATGTGCCATATGCTACAATATTTTGCTGATTTAAAAGACCATGAATGTGAATGCTCAAAGAAAGGCATAAATGCAAAAGCTGATCATAGAAATACGATGGAGGATCTTTCATTTGTTCTATAGCTAGGTTCACTCAAAGTTTTTTGTTGTAGAAAATAGGAATATGTTTGATTTCAATTTTCAATTAAATAAATAGTCATTCTGTTTAGAAAATAAGAAAATTAGAGCTAACGTTTGGATTAGAAAGAAAAAGAAGGGGGCTTTTTAAAGAACTGGAAAAAATGCACATTTTCAAAGATCTTGCAAAAATGGCAAGAAATGAATCTGAAGTTTATGAGAAATGCATCCTTTTTTTTTGGGGTAGCCCTGAAGCATCCTTGCTGTGATGGAATTTATTGTCTCATAATTTCTATCCTTTTTGTTCTGTTTTTTAATTTTTTTTTTCTTTCTAATTTTTTGCTCATATTGATTAAGTACAAAAAGGGAGAAATGAATATTGATCTATTTTGTCGATATAATAAATGGAATCCAAAAATGTAAAGAACCTTTGCTTTTTAAGTCTTAAATCAAATAAAAATGGAAATCTTCGTTCCTGAAAATCGTATACCTCATCTTCTCATCATTTAAAACTCTATAAAGTGTTGATGGCCTCTCTTATTTATTTCTTTTTCCTCTTTCAACCTGAGGCAAGTTTTATGTGATTTATTTTGCTTTATTGTATTAAAGAGTGAAGAGTTGAAACACGTTATGGCTGCACTGTTGCGTTTAGATATTGTCTTTATGACTTACGGATTTTCTTTTACAGTCCCTTGCCTACATGGTTAATAAACGGTTGATTCAATTCTGCCTTGCTTTGCAGGATATTCATTTCCAGGGAAAGGAATTAAGGGAAGCACCAGCTCCAGTCGGTTACCACTAATTTGTTGGTCGTGTGCTAGTTCATAAACGCTTTCTTTTTTTTTAATATATTTTGAAAATGATCGTTGAAATAAAAAATAAGTGTCGGTGTCAAAACTTTTATGGTTTATAACAATTCAATACTACAGAAACATGCCATTGAGTAAATGGTCATGTCACTGTATATAGCTATTCTTAGTATAAGTTGAATTGTCCTGTGTATCATCGTTATCCATTACATTTTTGTAAGTTCGTTCTTCGGTGCCTCAATATCCAATCAAATACGTAATCGGAGAAACAGCCGTGAAATAGGTTTTTTTTTTTTGAGACGAGGATCGTGAAGTTATATATTTGTGTGTGGAAGTTGATGTTACGTAGATAATATATGATTTCTTTTATATTTTTCATTTAGTCTTTCTTATAATTTGCACATTGTATCGATGAATCCAATTTTACTCGAGACGTGTATGATAAAATAGACAATATAATAAGGATTAAGACAAAAGAAAAATAACCAATCTCTCTCTTACAACCTTTTATTACTACTTACTTATGGCTATTAATTAATGTGCTTAATGGAATAAAATAGTCCTTGATTTTACTTTAAATGCTTATTTCCCTTGTTTACAGTGTTTTTAGTGTTTTCACCAAAAACGCTAAAAATACGTTTTGAGTGTTTTTTTTTTTTTTTTGAAGAAAATAAAGTTAATTCATTCATCAAATCGGCAAGGACTACATTTGAAATTAAAAAAGGCGGAAAATAAGACCAATCAACAATACCATGTAATGAACTAACGGCCTTACCTAGTGTGTGAGCTACTTGGTTAGGCGATCTGCTAACCCAGTTAAATTTGAGATTCGGTAATTCTCTAGCAATAAGACAACACTCTTCAATTAGGATACCAAAGTAAGAATTGTCTAACTCTATCATTCTATAGAGCACTATAAACCAAGAGAGCATCCATTTCAATGGTTTGGACCTCGGAGAATTTAGATTTAATCCAAGAAAGGGCCTCACGAACCCCCAAAGTTTCGGCGATAAGGGGATCAACAATAACTTGTACATGAAGAACTCTGGCAGCAACGAATGACCCCAAATCGTCTCGAATCACAAGGTCAAGCCCAGTCTTCCCTTGGTTTTCAAAAATGGCTGCATCAATATTTAATTTGAAGGAACCCGTAGTAGGTGGTTTCCACTTATCAATCTCCGGTCTGTTGGAGCTAACCGTGGGCTGTGGTAGTGACTGATTAGCATCACGCCATTGCCGGAGGAAATGTGTTGCAATAGTCACCACCTTAAGCACTATAAACGACTTAGCTTTCCAAACAGTTTCATTACGGTTCATCCCGATGGCCCAACAAATCATAGCGATAATCTCTTGTTCTTGTTGATGATTTTTGAAGATAGCTATGAGCCATTCTTTGAAATTAGTAACCAAGAGGGGTGAACTGACTACTTCCACTGCCTCCCGAACTTTTTGGGCAGATTCACAAGGGACAAGAACATGGAGAACAGATTCTTCGTGCATTAAACAAACCGGGCAATGGCTATCAATGTTGACTCTTTTAGTCCTCAATTGATCAACTGTTGGAAGGACATTCAGCGATGCCCTCCAGAGTAAATTTCGAACCTTCGCCGGAATTTTAAATCTCCATAGGTTGTTCCAGAAGCTCTCCATAGCAGTGTGAGTGTGTATGAAAGAATCCACCATCAATAGCTTATATCCACTTCTAACCGAGTAAGTGAATCAGTACATTCGATCTTCCCTCCCATGGGCTGTTAGGGAATTTTCATAATCTGGCAACGGTCTTCCTCATTGAAAAGATCAGTAAGAAGATTATAATCCCAGCTGTTCTAATCTCACCTGCTATGATAAGTTGATCAACAATGGCATCTTCAATCCCTGGGCTTGGTTCTGAAGTTACAAAACCTCGATTGGAGTTAGGAAGCCAGGGATGTAGGCTGTGTTAACAACTTCCAACCGAGCTAACCGAGAAGAGCTAGATTAGTTTCATGCAACTTCTTGAATCCCATGAACAACCGTGAATAGCGCCTGAGCCCTCTTTTGAACGAATAAGTGATGATAAACCTTCCGAGCAAAGAATGAATAAGTATGGCGATAAGGGGCAGCCTTGACGCAATCCCCGCTCTGGGAAAATGGGTCCAATATCGAAACCCCCATGAACAACATGATACCGGACCGTAGAGACACATAAGACGATCAATCAATCCAGTTTTGAGGAAAGCCCATTTGAATCATCACTTGCTTCAAAAAACCCCATTCGAGCCTATCATATGCCTTACTCATGGCAATCTTGAGAGCAGCCATGCCATGTTTGCCACGATTCTTCTTCTTCATATGATGAAGAGCCTCAAATGCCAACATATTATTTTCATTTATGGATCGGCCGGGAACAAATGCACGTTTTGAGTATTTTAGAAACTTGAAAATTGAAAACACTTTGAACAACAGACGAAATGCCTTCTTAATATTTGGATTTTATGTGGCTTGTTCCTCAATTTGGTGTTTAGTTCCTAATTGTACTCCAAAGTTCAAAACCTTCCACTTCTGGGGTCAAAGAGAGCTGAACATTATATACATAAATGCTTCAGCTAAGGGTAGTTTTGCATCACTTTTACTTTTGATTTTAATTTTCGTACAAGAGTTTTTTGGAAGAAAACTATATTTTCAAAATTAAATTTTAAAAGAGTTTCTATTTCAAAAGTACTTTTATTGGAAGATACGTTAGAACAATTTCTTGTAGGAGCTTTTCTAACTAAAATAAAAACTTTCATAAAATTAATCAAACGAATCCAAAAACAGTTTTTGGGTTTTTGACTTTTCAAAAGCCATGCCAAACGACCCATAGTTTGGTGGGAAAAAAAGATGAAAATGCACCAACTTGATCAATATTGAGCTCTTGTTTGACAATTATTATTTTGATAACTGAAGTTTTAAATAGTGATTATTTGAAACATGTGTAGCTAAAAAATAGGTGAACTTTTTGAATTTACGTACAAAATATTTTGTCATGCAAATTTGTGATTGAAAATAAATAGGAGAGTGAAAGGATTTTGAAATAATGGTTTTCAAACTGTCGATAATTAGCTGATTTCTCCTCAATCAGTTTGTTACCAAACAATATTTAAGTTTCTTACAAAAGATTGTGGTTCTCGGCGTCAGAAGGAACATTAACAGAGGAAACTGGGTCTGGTGCGGTGGCAACTGTTGATGTGAAAAAGGTTTCCGTCGGTACGCTTGTTTTAGATTGAACTTAATATCTAATTTGATACTACTAGCACTTCGTTTGATTCATAATTGTTACATTTTTATTTTTTAAATTCTAGAACTGTTTGTTCGACTAATTTTTGGAATAAATTTTATGTTGAAGGAAACCCTGCTAGCACTACTTCGTTAGTCCCAAGTCTTCTTCATTGAGACTTCGTTTTAGATAATAATACCTCACGATTGATTGCTGCGAACTTCAATGCAATTGACTTTCTAATGTCAAATTATTCATGTTTGAGTTTACCACTTGGACTGCATCAGCTATCTTTGTGCGCAATTATTTGCATCTTTGAACGTGAACCTCCATTGTAATTAGCAACATACAGCCTTTTTCTTAGATGTGATCTCACGAAATTCATTTATCACACGAAAATTGAGGCAATTTTATCTGAACTTGTTTTGTTTAACTATTTCTTTTTGCAAGTTCAAGCGAATCTTGCGGATGCATTTGATTGAAAAATGTTATGCAGGAAGGGAACTTTGCAAAAATGAGATTTACTGGATTATTTGTCATAACATTTTCCTCTGCTTCAGGAGTTTCAGCATAGCGAATATGAACTAGAATTTCCTACCAAACAGCGTAAACGTGGAGCGCGAAAGGTCAACTTCGAAGCAAACTTAAGCATGAACAAACTACTTAGAATAAGAATTACACTATCAAAGATCACATTGAGTAATTACAAAGACTTCAAATACCCCGAATCATAATAACCCAAGTAGTATCACTGACCAAGAACTACAAATTTTTCCATGTATAAAAAGGAGACTCCAAACTCATCTAATTTAAGAGACTTATACTATTCATAGTGAGGATTATCGATAGTCGCCATATGTGGCATACATGTGACAGTTTGTTATTTGATGCATACTGTCACATGTATGCCATGTAGAACAACTACGAGTAGTTCTCACTATGAATAACATTATTCAATTTAAAACACGAGGAATATAAAAACCTAATTCTTGCAACCTTTTGGACATTATCCACAAGTGTAACCCGTATGAATTGTACCATTTAGTTCCCTCGATTCTCCTGGAAGCCAAAGGTGCTTTTCAGAATTGGCGCTCAAAGAAAGTCAGCCTTCTACGATAAAAGCACGAGTTTAGACCATGTAAGTCATGCCCACCTGCATCAACTGCGAGTGTGAAACGCTTAAATTTGCAGCCCCCCTCCTACAGCTCTTTCTTAAGAAAGCATAAAAATAGTTAATGACGAGCTTCTTAATAAACCAAGAATCCTTTCTTGCCCTAATAGTCCCATGACCAAGAAGATATACTACCCCACATTCCTTGGCGTTGCGTATGAAAGACAACTCCTTCTCCAGACTTTTCTCTGCATCAAATATTGATGGATCGGTAGGAGTTTCTGACTGCTCGTCCGAAGTGCTTGCTTCTGAAAAGGACTTGGTCGTGTCCTTAAAGTCGGCCAGTAGAGGAACACCAAGTGAATAAACACCCCCATTGGGAGCTATTAGAACCTTTGAAAAAGAATGTTCTTCAGCATCTGAGTCCTCGTCAACATCACTCTTCAGGGGACCTTTCCTGAGCTTCCCAGCGAATGAACTTCTCAAGGCTCTCAATCAGCAATTGCTTGAAAGTCTGGTGGTTTTCTTTGCGGACATCCTTGTAACCATATCTGTTAGTGGCAACAGTTGGATATAACATTATCTTCCTTAAAAAAGCCTGCCCCAATACTATGTCTGTTGGTGGGCATGTCTACATAAATATAAAAGATTATGCTTATTGCCACATGAGAGTTCCTACATTGAATGGGACTTAATGGAGCCATGACAAGGTCAGATGAGGCAGGATATTTTGGCAATGTAACTACTGCATTTTACAAATAGAACTTCCAAGTAAGTGAGATGCATTTTTAAAAAATTCAAATAACATATTAATGAAACTGAAAGAACCAAATGATATGGATCTAAAACTTTGCAATGTCCAAGGAAAGTTTTTACGCTATATTAGTATTGAACAATTGTGTATTAAGGCGCATCCTCCACGCGACAATCTTTCAGTTTAGAAGCGAGGTTCCACATGGCACAAGTTCGCACTAAACCCATCCCATATCCACGAGCATACTCTTCTTATATTGGGAATAAGCCAAGTAAATAGTATCTTCAACCTCCACGATATAGCATTCAAATACCCATGCAACCAAAAAAAATCCCAGTTATCTCTGATGTCTTCTCCATAAACAAAGGAGTTTCCATTCCCTATTGGATCCACCAGCATAATGAGTCATTTTAGTTTTGATGCAGATAGTCTTTATCCGCAGCAATATATCATTAAGGATGAACCAGAGACATGCAAGTTTTAGGGTGAAATTTAAAATGCCACAACTTAATGAAAACTTGGAGACACTATACTTGAGGAGATCTTACCTGGCAACACAACGAAATATGTGGTAGCTTTTGGGGCAGACAAGTTGGAACAGAAACCTTTCACTTTGAGGCACAACAGGAACATGAACATATTTTATACACACAAATATGATCATTGAATGCACAGCAGGCAGTGTGGTAAGGAAATGTCCAAATATAGTTGGTACTCCCTTCGCAAGCTCATTATAAAGCAAGCCAATGCCAGGAGCTCTTACTGTTCCTAAGTTAGGACCCAGTTCTCGCAACAAATCCATTGACATCTTTTGCTTAACCTCAGTTTCATACTTTAGCTTGCTCCCATAGTTCCAGATATACATTATCAAAAAAGTAACTACGGCGAACACCAGTAGGATCCAGCTACCATCCCTCACACTCCACAAAACAGACGAAAGAATGTCAACTCCAACCCCAAGAACATAATAGCCAAACTCAGCACAATAAGGATATGTATCTGCCATATAAGAAGCATTACAATAGCCAAACTCAGCACAATAAGGATATGTACTCCATATTTAGAACTCCCAACAGCTCATTATGAGATAGAGTTCTAGTTAGACCTATGATAGTCGACTAAAAAAGTAGGACTGGGAAGTACTAATACTAATTTCATTTTTCCAGGGGAAATATAAGATCTTGACATCATGCATGCAAAGTTTCTATAACATAAACTGTTGGGTTTTTGATACCCAATAAATCCGGGCGATGATGTAAAATCGATGTTGGATAAATTATATCGACACCTTAATAATGGCTCGACCCGAAAACAACTTGGGGTCACTAGAAGCAACTTAATTAAGTTAATGTTGCTCGTGGCCCAACACTCGTGGATGGTCCAAGTTATTGGTTTTGGTTGGTGTTTTTCCTTGGCCCATTTATTGATTGGTTAGTTGTGGTTTTTATTAGTGGCCCAACTAATGCCTTGGCCCATTTGTTGTGACCTAATATTCATGCTATATATACCTATTCTCTANTGTGATTTGTGAGGAATTATAAGGGAAAATCGGCTGCCCCATAGTGACGAAATTCAGGCAGCCCCTCGAGGAAGAAACCGGCCAGCTTGGTGCTCCAAAAATCGGTGTCATACTTTGTGTATTGGTCCCTTCCTTGTCTCCTTCGTGGTGTCTCTTTCCTTTGCCTTTGTGGCTACAAATCACCACCACCAAGTACCCTTTGTGGGTGAGAAACTAGTGGCAACCGGAGTGTGTAAATTGTGGGTCGAGCCATTGTGTTTGGTGTCGATTAAGAGGAAGAAAAACTGAGCCCGGAATTGATATTATTGGAGCCTAAAATCCTACTTTCGGTTGAAGTTTTGTGGATTGAAGTATTATT
>CAIGRP010086515.1:0-28670 GCA_903798385.1 Fraxinus cuspidata | reverse complement strand
CTCCAAAGAAGAAGGATGACGAACAGGACAAGCATAAGAAAGGGAATGCTCGAGTTTTCGCTCTGAATCAGCAGGAGGCGGATCAGACTCCGAATGTGATAGCAGGTATTTTATTATTATTTGAAGTACCTATTTTGTTCTTTATTTTGCATCCTCCACTGCTAAATCTAACATTATAATTACGAAATAGGTATTCTATTATTATTTGATGTACCCGCTTATGTACTTTTTGACTCTGGAGCTACACATGCTTTTATCTCTACATCCTTTGTTGTTAAGTCTAACACTACATGTGTGAAAACAAACAATGAATTAGAGGTTAGCATCCCTTCAAAAAGAACTCTTTGAACAAATCAGATGAGGCTATGAAATTTGAGATTAATGGGAAAATACTAAAGGCGGACTTATACCTTTTGGAGATGAAAGTTTTCTACGTTATTTTAGGCATGGATTGGTTTATTATTATTTGAAGTACCTATTTTGTTCTTTATTTTGCATCCTCCGCTGCTAAATCTAACATTATAATTACGAAATAGGTATTCTATTATTATTTGATGTACCCGCTTATGTACTTTTTGACTCTGGAGCTACACATGCTTTTTATCTCTACATCCTTTGTTGTTAAGTCTAACACTACATGTGTGAAAACAAACAATGAATTAGAGGTTAGCATCCCTTCAAGAAGAACTCTTTGAACAAATCAGATGAGGCTATGAAATTTGAGATTAATGGGAAAATACTAAAGGCGGACTTATACCTTTTGGAGATGAAAGTTTTCTTCGTTATTTTAGGCATGGATTGGTTGTGAAGAACTATTTGCACAAATCAGATGACTAAAGCTATGAAGTTAGAGATTGACGGAAAGGTACTGCTTGTAGACTTATACCTTTTAGAGATGAAAGGCTTCGACGTTATTTTAGGCATGGATTGGTTGGGACTCAATCATGCAACCATTAGATGTCACGAGAAAGAGGTGTTATTTCATAGATTGGGAGAGGAAGAGTTCTGTTTCTCTGACGTAATGTTCAAGTCTCTACCTAGCTTTCTATTGGCTTTACAAGAGAAGAAGATACTGAGAAGGGAGTCATGCTAGGGATTGTTAGTTAATATCATCGGTTCCAAACGTATAAAAACAACTATTGATGATATTAACATTGTGTGAGACTTTGTAGACGAATTCCCTGAAGATCTATCAGGCATCCCACAAAACAAACAAGTGGAATTTACAATTGACTTGGTTCCTAGAGCAGCACCGATATCTAAGGCCACGTACCTTATGGCACCGAAAGAACTTCAAGAATTGAAGTTACAGGTGGAAGAGTTGCTGGAAAAATGTTTCATTCGACTGAGTGTATCTCCTTAGGGCGCTCCAGTACTTTTTTTGTGAAAAAGAAGGATGGGAGTATGAAGATATGCATTGACTATCGAGATTTGAACCATTTGACTATCAGAAATAGATACCCGCTACCAAGAATATAAAATTTATTCGACCAGTTAAGAGGTACAACGGTGTTTTCGAAGATCGACTTGAGATTGGGATATCATCAACTGAAGGTCGAGGCAAGTGATATACCGAAAACTGCTTTCAGGTCTCATTATAAAGATTATGAATTCACTGTCATGCCTTTTGGTTTGACCAATGCTCCAGCTATATTTATGGACCTAATGAACCGAGTGTTCCATAAATACTTGGACCAGTTCATCATAGTATTCATTGACAACATACTTGTGTATTCCAAAGATAAGAAGCGGCATGAAGAACAACTCTAGGTAGTACTCGAATCTTTGAGTAAGGAGAAATTATATGCCAAATTCAAGAAATGCGAATTTTGGCTTGATCGAGTGGGTTTTCATGGACATGTGGTTACTGCTCAAGGAATTAAGGTAGACCCTGTTAAAGTGGAAGCAATAACAAACTGGCCAAAACCAACCAATTTGGGCGAAGTCCGTAGCTTCTTGGGATTGGCTGGTTATTATCAGAGATTTATTGAGGGTTTCTCAAAAATAGCAGTTCCGATGACTAAGTTGACTAGAAAGGATGTGCAGTTTCAGTAGACGAAAAAGTGTGAAAAATATTTTCAGGAACTTAAGCAGAGATTAGTTTCGGCTCTTGTATTGACGATATCTCAAGGTTCGGATATGTTTGTAATCTATAGCGACGCCTCCAAGAAGGGTTTGGGTCATGTTATGATGCAACATGGAAAGTTGGTTGCTTACGCCTCAAAACAATTGAAGCAGTACGAACAAAAGTATCCAATGCACGACTTAGCTTGCAGCGGTAGTTCACGCCTTAAAGATATGGCGTCAATATCTGTAAGGAGGGAAGTGTGAAATTTATACGGACCACAAGAGTCTCAAATACTTTTTCACACAGAAGGAACTGAATATGAGACAGAGGAGATGGTAGGAGTTGGTTTCGATTACGACTGTACAATTCTTTACCATCCAGGTAAGGTTAATGTAGTCCCAGATGCCTTAAGTAGGAAAACAGGGTCACAATTAGCAGTTTTTAGCCGCTATGCAAGAACACTTGATATAGGACTTCGAGAAACTAGGATTGGAAGTCATCATGCCGCTAACTCAGACTACAGCGAGAATAAAAGCATTTATGATTCAACCTACTCTTCGAGATCGAATCAAGGAAGCATAGGATAAAGATCCATTTCTACAGAAGATTAAGGCTGATGTTGGTTCAAACAAGCATATATGATTTGAAGTATCTACAGATGACGTGCCAACTTTTAGAGGAAGGTTGTGTGTACCTAGGAATAAAGTATAAGAAACAAGATATTGGAAGAGGTTCATTCCACCCCGTGTACTGCACATACTGGTGGTAAAAAAATGTATGGAGATCTTCGAGATACATTTTGATAGAGAAACATGAAGAGAGGAATTGTTTTGTTTGTGGAGAAATGTATTATCTGTCGGCAGGTCAAGGACAAACATCAGAGGCCATCAAGACTTCTCGACTAGTTTAAAAGTTTTACGCTCCATGATCTGAAATACGAGTCATAAAATGACATGAATATTTATATATAGTGAGATAATTTTGGTGCTTGTGTGATAATTTCACATACTCAGATTCATCCTTTTGGCACCGATTCTTTAAATAAATTTTGAACACCAAGTGCTCAATTCCAGACATATCCCGATCTAGATAAAAGGGGCTATATCCCCACGATGTACAAAAACTTTAAAGAATAATGTGATCTTTGTAAAAACTTGGGATTTCAATCTTAAATAAAATTTATCCCAAAGTAGTATGCTAAAATTCATAAAAAAAATAATCAAAAGTTTAAAGGCATACTTCAAGTAAACAAGTAATTTAAAAAGTTTACTAGCTCAATAAATTTTAAACTAATTAAATAAATTAGTTTGAAAAGTAAACAAATTATTCATATTTGCGAAACGTAAACAAATAGCGAAATTACTCAGAGTCTTGGGTAGTTCTAGTAAAAGTTACT
The DNA here is from genome assembly GCA_903798385.1 of Fraxinus cuspidata. Classification (NCBI taxonomy): domain Eukaryota; kingdom Viridiplantae; phylum Streptophyta; class Magnoliopsida; order Lamiales; family Oleaceae; genus Fraxinus; species Fraxinus cuspidata. The sequence goes on along the minus strand of CAIGRP010086515.1, from coordinate 25,206 downwards.
TGCTGTTTTTCTGAATAATAGATGGACTTTTCAACTTCAAGTTCTTAAAAATGAAGGGAGAAAGCTTTTTTCCTAATGGAGAGTGTTTGTGTGTTCTGGAATGAAACCTTTGCCCACTATTTATAGATTTCATGGGAAGTGTTTAAGGGCTGTTAAGCGCATTAATTTTAGTACAAATGCTTGTTTTACTTACCCAATAATGTTTTATACTTTATAAAATTTGAAGAACTCTTACTAGACAATGTTAGTAAATGAGTACAAAAAAACACAATTTTTTTTACTTCAAAAACTTATATTCCACTTTTGTCTTCGTCTTGTGAATTTTTTTGTGCCTTAGTTTTAACTGAAGCCTTCCACAAGATGTCAATTTAGATTACTAATTAGTTTAGCATTGTAATTAAGTTCGACTTGTATTGTTTGTCGAGGCATTTAGACTTGTACAAATAAACAAAAAAAGTAAAACAAGATAAAGTAAAAATGGATGAAGCAAATTCATTTATCAAAAGAGATTTACCGCCTAGGCATGAAGAGGAGGAGACACCCCAAGGTAAAATGGGGAAAAAATTTATCCTTTCTTATTTTGGTATCTTTTTGAATGCAATCTTTTTGAATTTTATATATTCCAAAACTCGACCAGAACGTCCTGCATTTGCATTGGACTTAATTCTACACATATTCTCCATATTTTTGGAGGCGAAGAACAAGTAGACATTTAATCAAGGCCAATCATACAAGGAAATGAAAATTCATAGCCCGATTTCAAGATTCAAGTATCTTTCCTCTTTCTTCTTTCTTAATTTTGGGTGATTTTTTCCGTTATTTCTTGTGTAATTTAATTACAAGAATGTTAGGCCAGATATTTCCTTTGTATTGCATGGATGATGAACATTATTAATTGTTAAATTCAATTCATGACTCATTAATTTAGTAATTTCTTGAGTTTTTGATTATTATACATTCATATTGTGTTATTTAATTGCTTAGCTAACAACTAGATAACTTGTTGCATTTATAGTACTGGGAGGCTTACAGTAAGTAGAACACTGCATATTTAACATAGAGGCATTAGGTAAGGAATAATAGTTATGGCATGTGCAATCTTGTGGGATAAATCCTGTGAATTAATGCATGTTTTTCATATGAATTTGAACTAAGAATATGATCGGGTTAAACTTAAGTTTAATATATCTTGAAAAAGAATATCGAATAAAATTGGATTATCGATTTTCATTAACATTAGCAAATAATACTACTTTTATGGGTCGAGAATTCAAAATAGCATTAATAGGGGAATTCAGAAATCTAATACATTCATCACATATTTAATAAAACAAATTCTATTGCTTTCATAGTTTAAAATTAATATAAACAAAAAGATCATCTCTTTTGTGTTACAACACTTGTCGAAATCATAACTAGACATTATTTTTTGTGTTACAACACTTGTCGAAATCATAACTAGACATTATTTCTCGTGGGACAATACTTTTAACTCACTACATTATTAATTGTCAAGGATCCTGTACGTTTGAGGGCTTTCCCCGAACAAGGTTTTGGCGCTGTTGTTAGTAAATAATTTGTTTAATTCTTGTTTATTAGTTGATATTAGATTCGCTTGTTCTTTATGTAAATTTGGCTATCCACCCTAATCCCTCTTGGTTGATATTCTTCCGGTACTATTTGGCAGTATATGCATGGTTCCGATGATGGCAACGGAGTAAAATATGTTTACAACGAGTAATCTCGATATGGACTATGGGGATTTACTTGGGGAAGACATAAATTATGAGCTTTATAATTGGATGCATTATATTGGGCAATAATGCTACATGCCCTAATCCCTTTATGTCTAAAGCTTTTTTGGTTCAACTATATTTAAGGTGTCGAAAATAGGTAATTGACAACTCTATGGAATGAGGAGGCACTTACAAACTATTATAATGAACTCGTCATGTTAGGTGAAAGCAAAATATGTCTGGTAGATTCCATATTTTGGGATGAATTTAAAAGGGGGTGATATATCCACTTGAAAATGTTGAAAGTAAAAGAATTAGCATTGCCCATGGATTGAGACTGTGAGCTAGCCATTCAACCCGAGGAGATATCAATTATTGAAGAATAGTATAAAGAGGATAAAAGATTAATTACAAAGGGACCAAGCAAACAAGGGGCAATTAACGAAGATGAAATTGATACACATTCTTTTCAACTCCATCGAAAGACAAGTCATATCACCTTGGAGGAGGCAATGTCAAAATTTGGAAAATCAATAAAAAGTGGAGCAAAGTTAAAAGAATCAAACTAAGCAAGACAGCAAAATCTTTCTTCAACATTTCACAATGCAGATTGCCAAAATGGAGTAAAAATTATTGGGAGGCAACCCAATTTTCTTTTACTTTTATTTATTTTGCTTTTTAGATTTAAGATAGGAGTTTAATTTTGTTTTTATAGGTATCAACACCCATGCCTCGTTTCCCCTTAGGCTCCTGAATTTGTTGATGGTTTATGAGATGTTTAAGATAAGTAATACTTGTTCCAGGTTATTTGATTAGAATATTTGATTTTTCAGGAACACGATATCGCGGAACACTTAAACCAATATTGGACATACCAGCTCTTGCACTCCATGTCATAGCATTCGCCACCTCCTAATAAATCCAAGTATTTCCTTCTTTTTCCTGCCCTTTTATATGCTGGTGCACGTGAAACTTGATATTACTTGTGCACGTGAATTAAGTTAGACATTATGATTGAATGAGTTGATTTATATTTGGATAGGTTGAAAAAGTGGACCTTAGATGTTAGATACAAACTACTTCATTATACATCATTTGACCAATTTAGCATAGTTTGGGGATATTTTACTGTTGTAGAAAAGTATGGATATGAATTGAGGATTCCATATGTGTTAATCATGTATGGATTGTCTAAGATCAATAAGATAAAATTTGGTGAAAGTCTTAAATTAGAGTTTAATTCTTTTGAATGGATGTTTAATGAGGGGTATTGCACTAATCAAGACAAAAAAATTATATATATTTAGAAACTTCTCTTCGTAATTTAATGACTCTAGTTATTAAGCCTGTAAGGGTGTCTAAAATCTATTACCTTAAAGTCAGCTGATTTGGAAGTCATCAGTAAAAAGTTCAATGCATGTGTCATTTAAAAAGTTCAATGGAGAAAATTCTGAAAATAGAAAATCAAAAAAAGTAGGTACATGAAATAGAAGACGCTCCATTTGCCTTAAATAAGTCCCGAGCACTTCTTTAAGAAAGTTGACTTCAAAATAAGAGAGATTGTTAGCCTAGTTGAGTCTTAGAGATTAAATCAATCAAATATTTGGAGAATGCTTGATTGTTGAATTGTTAACTTGCAATTGGTGAAATCCATTTAAATTAGAGAGGTGAGGATAAGTATGAAAATTTAATCTTATTTCACACACAGGGACAACGAAAAGAATAAGTTTGGGGGTGTATAAATATTACGATTAATGAAATGACAAATTTGATTACCAAGGGTTAGGAGTGAAACTACTTGATAATTCATGATATTCTACATAATTCTTCACACATACACACATACATCGGTTTTGCATCAGAAAAGTGAATATTGATTTTGATAATGTAACCTTGAAGTTATTTATAGATATCATGATTTCAATTATGAAACAAACGACAGGTTTTCTAACTATATTTTATAGCATCACTTGATTGACTAGCTACCAATTAAGTAATTGCATTGCATGCTTATATGTTTGTTTCAATTGAGGATATAGTTTTGTTTGAGGACAAACAAATGTTTAAATTTGGGGTTTGATAAGTGTATTTTATACACTTACTCGAGGCCTTTAAATAGGTAAAACTAATCCTTTGATAAGACATTACCTATTTTTTTATGTATTGTGTCCAATAGGTAAAACTCGTGAATTAATGAAGTTTTGGAGAAAAAGTGAAAATTGGCTCAATTGTTAGAGATCAAAAGTTCAAGGACTAAAGTACAAATATTCAAATGTTGTGACGGACCTCACGATGAAGATTTGAGAGTACGGTATCAATTGGATGAGAAAGGAAGTCACGGGGATGAAATATAATCAAAGTATTTATCACACATCAAGTTTCAGCCGAAAAAGTTGTGCTCCGAATTTTCAACCTCATATTGAAACCCATTTTTGGCATGGTAAACATTCCAATTAGAAAAATGTTATTTCCAGAAGAATTGTTGCCCATTGAGTTATTTTTCCAACACACTTCGAGTCATGTTAAGACAAAAATACTGAAAGATGCTCGGGGTAAGCAGACAGTCTGTAACTCCGAAACCACCTGAGGAACATGCCTAACTAAGCTTAGGTGCACTCAAGGTAAAATGGTCATTTTCTTATTTCAGTATCTTTTAGAATGTAATCTTTTTGCAGTCTATATATTTCAAAACTCGGCCAGAAAGTCTCGAACCTCCACTGGACCTAATTTTGCACATATTCTACATATTTTTGGAGGGAAAAAAGTCTGCACATCCAATCAAAGTGAATCATACAATAAATTAAAGATTCATAGCCCAAATTCAAGATTCAAGTTAAGAACGTGGATCTTTCATCTTTCTTCTATCTTTCTTAATTCCGGGTGATATTTTTTCCAATTTTTCTTGTGTAATTTAATTACAAGAATGTTAGGCTAGATTCTTCCTTTTTTATTATTTATGCATTCATATTGTGTTATTTTATTGCTTAGATAGAATTGGACAACTTGTTGCCTATTTGTAGTGCTGGGAGGCTCACAATAGGTGGAACACTGCATATTTAATACACGGACAATAGATATTAAGAATAATAGTTATGGAGTGTGAAATCTTGTCGAATAAATCCTATGATTTATGCATGTTTTTCATATGAATTCGGACTAGGAATAGGACTGAGCTGTGTTAAACATAGGTTTTTTTGTTTGTTGGAAAAGACTATTGAATAAAATCGAATCATCAGTTATCATTAACATTAGAAAATAATACTACTTTTTATGGGTCAAGAGTTGAAAATAGCACTAATAGAGGGATTCAAAAATTCAATACATTCATCACATATTTAATAAAACAACTTTTATTTCTTTCGTAGTTTAAAATTAGTATAAACAAAAAAAATTATCTCTTTTGTGTTTGACTTGTTGAATCTATAATAACTAATAAACTATAACTAAACATTATTCCTCGTGGAGCAATACTTTTAACTCATTACATTATTACTTCTCAAAGATCATGTACACTTGCGAGTTTTGTCCGAACAAGGAAGAAGCTCCAAATTCAGAGCTAGCGGCTCATTGATGGGTGCAATTCAACCATCCTCCTTATGATTTTCATCATATGGAACCCTCCCCCAGTATAATCCGAGGCTTTCATACTCAATCATTTCATGGAAGTGCTCCAAGTATTTATTAGCTGCTACTTCTCCAACCCCTTCAAACTGTTGGCTCAAACCAGCAACTTCAGCAATTAGGGCCTTCGCTTGAGCCTTAAGCTCTCCCTTCTTCTTATTCGCAACCTCCAAAGCATCTGAGGCTATTCCTTGGAGGTTATTAGAGTCTCCACTCGTTTCATCAAAGCCTTGACTTCGGACTTGCAAATGTGGACTTCCTTCTAAAATTCTCATTTTCAATAGTAATAACTCCCCTACTCAACCTCAGTCTGTTTTATCATAACGACTTTAGCTTTTTTATTAAAATTCCTATTTTCTCCTTTGGAGCAGCGCATCTCCATTTGGACTACCAAAGCCACTTCCATGGAACAAGCCTAATAGGCAATTTTTGCCTACATAAGATCAACCAATTTACAAGACTCGACATGCAAAGAGTATTTTTCAGTCCAATATTTGTGGTAGAACCTTGCAGACTGAACCTCTTCCAAAAATAATGCAAAGGTAGCAGGGTCAAGCTCCCCTCCAAAAAGCTCCAAGCCTTGCCTTCAATAGGCCCCTTCCTAATGATCTCACTGCCCCGCCTCTTCTCACTAGGTCCTCTTTATGTTGTTCCTCTTCCGATTCAATTATCTTTATGGCAGTAATGGGCTCCACCACAATCAGCTTATTCCTTGACTCTCTTTTTTGAAGACGTGGGAGCTCAAAATTTTTGGTAAGGACGCCATCAGTCCATACTTCACAAAGAGGGCTTGTTTGTAAATAACATTGTTAAAGTTGCAGGACTAGATCAACAGTAAGTAAAATAGCTCGAATACTGGCCTACTCAGCAGGTTGTAGCTTGAGCTATCAACTACAACTGCATAAAGGAAGAGTCAGCAAATATTCTAAGTATAGATCATAAAGAAAAATGTTTCAGAGCGGAACTCACTGTATTTGTGATACTGGGTTGACACGGTCACATCAAGGACCAATCACCCTCCACTGTTTGTCTTCTACCCCTGATCCATAACCAAGACGACGCCTTCCAATTTTTGATAAAGGTGGGGATTCTCCAGATGAAGGGCAGGTGTAGACCCCATGGGTTGAAACAATACCATCCCTCGATATCTCCATCACTAGAGGCTCTGGCTTAAAAGAGGGTCCGGAAAACATGCACTAGCATGTCTTCGCCAAGGATGACCTCCTTCCAAAGAAGAAAGACCCTTACCAATTGGCTTTATGCATTTGAAAGCAGTTGGGAGGGTGCTATATTATAATGCGTAAGAATATACTAAAGAATGGGTATAGAGGCAGTTACATTCAAGCATAAAGAATAGCCCTACTAACAATGACACAACCCTACCTAGAAAAATAGGCTCACTCCTCGGGATAAGGCACAAGTTCTATGATATCTAGTATCCTAAAGATCTCTCTAAACTTAATCAGCTCTTTCTCCATTACCTTGGAAGGTATTCACTGCTACTGTGCGATACTATAATCTATGGGCCCCTTCCTGCATCATCCAAGCACTATTAGGACCCCCTATGGTCCCTATTAGCATCTCAGTGAGTATAATAACCTCAGTGCCTCGGGACAAATAATCTTCATAAGCCTCTCTAGATGAACTCCATATGTTAGTCTCTCTAGAAAAAGCAATACGAGCAGTTTCTGAGAGTTCTAGAAAGTGGAAGATGAATATAAGTGTTAAAGTCACAAATACTTATTGAGAGTTTGGTGACTTGTTGAATGGAAAACCGAATACTCGTCAGAGAACTGTTGATAATCGTCAAAAAATGTAGAGATTTTTTCTTGGAAGGTTTTCATGACTTGCAAAAATGAAAGAAAGGTTGAAAATGCTTAGATTCCCTTTTATAGGCAAAGGTAAACCGTAGTCGTTGGATTATATGCAATTAATCTAGGCCACCCACATGTTCCAATCTTACCTGTTGAAGGCGAAAAGGTGCATTTTCAAATTTAGATGGAAGATCGGGATCAAACCGCATACTACATGTGCACGTAAACATAAAATCTTTCGACACAATCACACATTCTCCAAAGAACCACTATTCAAAACTTCATTTTTTTGAATAATGGTCATCAAACAAGGGCTTAATGCACGACATATGTGAGACGTTTCAAATCATTATAACATGTGTTCCATCACCTTCCTCTACCTATTGGGATCTGCAATTATTAGTTCTTCGTTAACAAGCTCACCCTCAATGTAAAGGTCTCGATAAAATGAATTTCAACCTCACCCTCAATGTAATGGCATCACAAAAATGAATTTTAGCTTTATCAATAGACTTTCCATCAATGTAAAGGCCTTGCCAAAATGAATAATAGCCTTATGACAGGCTTCAATTTATTCAACAGACTCTTCGTCAATGTAAGGGCCTCGTAAAATGAATCTTAACCTTATCAAAATCTTTAAATTCTTCAACCGGCTCGCCCTCAATGTAAGGGCCTTGCCAAAATGAATTCCAGCTTTATCACAAGCTTCAACTTGTTCAACAGGCTTGGCCTCAATGCAAAAGCCTCGCCGAAATGAACTTAAGCCTTATCAAAGGCTTCAACTTCTTCAACGGGCTCACTCACAATGTAAGGGCCTCACCAAAATGAATTCCAACCTCTTCACATGTTTCAACTTTTGCTAGCTCTCAATTTAAGGGCCTCGCCAAAATTAATTTTAGCCTTATAGTGCTTCAACTTCTTCAAAAGGCTCACCCTCAATGTAATGCCCTCGCCAAAATGAATTTTAGCCTTATCACATGCTTTGACTTCTTCAATAGGCTCGGCGTTAATGTACGGTGTAACGACCCAAAATTTAATTTTTAAATCACTACCAAAACTATTAACTTTAACAGTGTAAATATATGAAATTAACGGGCACAATTTAATTGATAAAACTCATAACCAAATAAATATTAAAAACCATACATATCGCATTTATTATATAAAAAAATAAAATGTTAATTCCACTAATAAAGCATAACACAGTTTAAATTTATAACTCAATAAAACATGTCTTAAATATCTAAATAAAAATCCTTACGAAATAAAACTTAGAAATTACTAAATCAAAAAAATGTCTTGTTACAGGATTATTTTTTTATTCAGTTCCATAAATCCTAGCATCAAGATTGCACATTATTGCCCGCCAACCAAATGACCCTTTCTAACCTGTGAGGTAGGGAAAAAATGGGTGAGTATTTGAGAATATATTCAATAGGACACAAATTAAATGGTGCAATCCCGAATAAAATACTAAATGATGTGTTAAAAATATCATACTGTCATATCATATCTTTAGAAATCGGTAAGTGCTCAAATATATTATATCTTTGGTACCGAATGATCTTAACATAACATAACATATCATATCGTAGCTATCATTAGCATCAACATGAAAAATAAATTAATCGGGATAAACCACTTACACCTTGTAGTCCTACCTTATTAGATAAAACAGTTTTTGAAAAGCAGAATCCAAAATCACATTCCAACTTTATTTTCTTATTTTTTGCCTGTGTTGTTACTACCACTAGATATGTGTATCTATATTTTATTTTATTTTTAGGGTAAATAGAAAGAACTTTTGTATGGTATTTAGAGTTGAAAGGGAAAAATGAATTCTTGTAGGCATAAAAATTGTCAATTGCCGTGTTTTGCCTAAATAAAAGTCTAAATCACAATATTCTATACAATCAATAATTAATTCTTCCCTATCTAATCAACTAGTAATCTCTATCACATCCAAAAATAAAAGCAAATAAATGATTTTAAAACAAAAACTACCTTATCTACCATTTAACCTGCACTTGTCTAATAACCAATTTAAAATCTAAAAATAAAACACCCATACACATTACACATGGCAAAGCACATTTTCATTCAAGGTTTCAATTAAATTGCAAAACTAGTTTTTCATCAACTTTTTCAAACTGAAATATTTTGGAGCTGACTTATCCGAATCGACTTTTTCTCAAGCCTATTATATATAATTAATTACGAACTATCCAACGAGCCCAATATTGATATGTTTATCATTACTCTATCAATATTTAAATATTTGACCCAAATAAAATTTAATTAATAAATGTATCGTTATAGTCCCCAACTTTTCCAAAATATAAAATATATAGCACATAGAATAATTAATTAATTAATTAATTAATTATTATTATTATTATTATTATTATTATTTGGAACTTTACATAACGGCCTCGCCAAAATGAATTACTGCCTTATCACAAGTTTCAACTTCTTCAATGAGCTCGATCTTAATGTAAATGCCTCGCCAAAATGAATTGCAATCTTATCACTGGCTTCAACTTCTTCGCCCCTAATATACATGTCTCGCCATAATGAATTTCATCCTTATCACATGTTTCAACAAGCTTATCCTCAATAAGGTCCTTGCCAAATTGAGTTTCAGCCTGATCACAGGCTTACCACACACAAAAAGGCTTGCCCTCATGCAAGGGCTCGACTTTAAATAAGGTTCGCAATTTGCTACAAAAGTTTTCTTATATTATGCATTTTAAAGTGCGTGCATGTTATAAATAATCGTGCTTTGACTGTAGGGATTATTGTGCTATGTTATTCGTTCACAATTGAGAGGTTTGAAAAGTAAAGTTAAAACCAACATAAAACAGCCCATGCCAAAGCATCGCCTCTTTAGAAACAGAGCATACGAACAAGATATCACACTTCAGCCCAAAAGTCCACATGTTATATGAATATTCATACATGAATTAGGGATATCATTGTAACGCATCTTTCAGTGAGGCTACAAGTGTGGTTACGTGGCAGCCATACACCAAGTAAACCTGGGCCTGCACTCCACATCATTTGTCCATGGCAAGTCAGTCGAACTCCCATGAAGAGGCCGCACTTTTATAGAGGGGAACCTTCATGTAAGATGTAAGACGAGTAGAAGCGCTGCTAAGGATCTTTTGTACAAGATCTTCCACTTATGATATGACAACACATTACAACAACAATTCTACCAAGTCAAATGTCAAGTTTAGGACCTATGTGTCAAAACCAGAGATGCAAACGGTCATAACATTAAAAGAACCCGAGCCTAGGACTAATTAATTGATAATTATGACAAGGTTCCTCATCTACTAGGATAAGGCCACATGTCTCTTCATCTATTGGTTCTTTCTAGTGTAAAAGTTGTGTCATTCAAAGGTAATGCAAGTTAATACTCTCAAGTTATACTTTTGCTATCTTATTAGTCTCTATGCACTTCTGGATCCAAACACCTTTTACTTATTGATTCACTTCTTTAGCATAGCTACACTCAGACATTCACTTACAAAGAGACTAACTTGACCATCGAAGTGCTCGCGGCCACATTTCCCACATCCAGGAAGGCCACGTGCATTTAACGATTTATCCTAGTGTGTGTAAGGGCTACATGGACGTCACCCTTACAAAATTCGAAGTCACCTGAAGGATTTCTTGTAGACCAGCAATATCAAAGGCTAGTTTTCCATGAAAGCCCTCTTAATCTAACTACTCTCTTTTGAATAAAAGCTTACTTTTATTTTTTTTTCCTTTATTTCAAGGTCTTTGTCCTTTTCTCTTGTGGCTCTTTTATCATTATTTTCAGCCACCACTTTATTCTCTTTCTATTTTTTCTTGAAGTTTTCAATTCCACTCTCATTTTTCCTCTCTTTCTTTTTATTTTTTTTCATCACCTTTTTAACTTCAATTGATCCTCATATACTTGTTTTGGTGTCAAAAGAGCAAGAGTAATTGATTTTCCATCTTTGACAAAGTTGTACCTATTCTTAAACTTGTCATGTATCACATTCTTATCTCACTACCATGGCCTTCCCAACAAGATATGCCTACCATGCATAGGAACCACATCACACATCTCATCACTGTACCTCCAAATAGTAAAACCCACCAGAACTTGGTCGTTAACCATGGGCATCTCATTACTATCACGCTCATCATTAATCACCACTTCTCCATCATCACGCATAATCATTGCCCTTATTTGGGCATTGAGATGCAATATGCCAGAAACCCAAACATTTAAAGCACTTCATACCCCTATTTCTAGAAGGTTGGGAGTCAGACTCGAGCTTATTTTTGCAAGCTATCTCTTCTTTTTTCCTAGGTGGTTCGGTCTTACTCATTGAAACAAACCCATTGCTCCTATTATTATTTTCCCACTTCGGACTCCAAGAATGATTTGAACTCAAAGATGCTGGTCCCTTTCTTTTTAATTGCCTCTCCACCTTCAATAACATTTGCTATATCCCTATTTACTCTATTCAAAAACCTGGCTATTGCCCTATCCTTCTCAACATTAACCCTAATCATATCCACTTCCATCCCTTTATCATAATCTACACTCCTTGAATGTTGAGTAAGAACTTTGTAATTTTTTTATAAAGGTCTCTATAGTACTAACTAATGAGAGCTCTAGGTGTCACAAATTGATCTCACCATATTATTGCATAATCAGTAAATTCTATCACTGGCAGTTTTACCTTTTTCTCCTCAAAATAATTATGGTAATCAAAGATCAATTCTAACTTCTTCTCCCGCTCCAAATAATTAGGGTCAATTCTACCTCGGAACGAAGATATTTTCATCTTGACACTACCCAAGTTTCTATCAACTCTATCCCCATCTTGATTTGTAGGGTCTCCCCTACGCCCCCTTTCACGCTTATCTTATCCATTCCTCATCCTACGTACTTCAGACACTAAGATTTGATCATTCTTATTCTCACTGTCTACATCATTCTCATTATCAAATTAAGCCCTAGGATCACACCATCGTAATTCTAATATTAGGAACTATTTTTGGTTGTACCCTTCGTAATTTGAAATCACCATATCTAGCCTATCCATTCTATTCCTAATTTCTCCAAACACTACATTCATTCTCTCAAAGTGCCATTGCATGGATTTAAACATAAATAATTAGTTTTTTTCCTCCCCAGATGTAGATTTTCATTTGTCATAATAACAAGGAAAAATGATTCTCAAGTGTTTGCACTCAAGTGTTTAGTGATATATTAACTTTTTTTCTCAATAATAAGCTCACCACTCAAGTCTTTTCTAGGTATGCTATCTTTGTCAAGTTTTCTAAGGAACTAACTAAACTCAATCAAGATTTCAGTCTTCGCAATGTTCTAAACAACGAGAACTCAATAAAATAAACAAGAAAGATAACAAGAATCTTGAAAGGACTCAAGAAGGAAAAATTAAAATAATTCGGAAACGCTCCAAGAAAAGGTTTCTTAAAATCAGTTTATACGAAAACAACAAGATCAAATTCCAAGGAAGGAATATGTATCTAATAAAGATAGTGTTGAAAAATGACATTACAAGAATTCCAAGAAAAAGATTCTTGAAATTGGACTATGATTTTGTTGAATTTTACTAGCTTTTTCTTGAATTTTCTTTGCCCTTTTTTTTTTTTCCTATTTTTCTTTTAATTTTTCTAATCTTATTTTATACCAAATTAATAAAACAGATCAATCAAAAGGCAAAACCCCCCAAAAAAAATTATGTGTTGTTGCACAAATCAATTCTTGAATTTTTTTTGTGTGATTTTGGATGTGAACGACTCAAAGATTTAGACTCAAAGAAAGAGACACAAAAAGTATAACTGGAAAACAAATGGAAAGATAAAAAGAGCAAAACCTGATTTTAAAGTCAAAGCTTTGATACCAACTACGTAAATTACGCTAAAACCTTCACAAGATTTGATACAAACCCCAAGAAAGCAAAAATCAGAGTTATAACCTTGACCCAGTGATTTTTTGAATCAGGAACCCAAGGTGGAAAGGTTGAACACTACAAAGATTGAAAATTTCAATCTTTGATAACTTTTCGATAGTTCAATTAAAAACAAGACTGAAAGTGAATCCTTTAAAATTTTTCTCTCAAAATAATGTATTGTTATTTGTGCATTGAATCCTTATATAAGCAGACTCAAATAAATAATAATCAAAATGAAATCCCGATTTATAGACAAATCCCAATAAACTAGGAAATTGTAAAACAAATCTAAATAAAACTTAAAATCCTATAAAAATAACGAAAATACCCTTAAACAAACTCAAAATAGAAAAACACTAAAACAAACTTGGAATTTGACCCTAAAAGTTTAAAAATATCATCCGACAAAAATATACAGAATCGAAAAACATTTTTGAATTGTATTCATGTACAAAAATTCGACAATTGAGCTAGAAGTTATGCATATTTTTGTACAACCTCCTTATTCCTTTGCTTCTCTAATTGATTTAGGATTTTCTCTTCTAATTCATCCGCATCATTTCTTTTCACCTAGATTAATTAATTTACATTCCTCGTCCCATTGACTTCTAGCAATGTGGTAGGGTAATTAATACATGTTACGGGAAATGTTGCGTCAATTGACAAAATTAAACTTATTCATTTACTGTGAATCTATAATCTTTTAGTCAATATGATTCGATCAATTATGAGATATGGAGATGTGTTGATCTCGATTAATCGATCATACCTTATATCTCGCTTTTAAGTTAATAATCATTTAAAACACTTTTCGGCTTCTGTACTTACATTTACCAAAGGTTTCATATCAACTTAAAGCAAATAAAACATAGATTATCTCTTACTATCTAAGAGTGACGAATTCTCTAACATGAGCAATGTCGTATTAGCGACTCTTGGTGGAGCAACATCCAATATTTCCAAAGTATGACTATCCTCATATAAGACTAATATGATGACCTTAAATCAAAAGAACAAGTTCACCATCGAACATTAGAGATTAATTATCCACAATCTCTATGGGGTTCTCCAATATTTTGTTCTCTTAACAAAGCATCCACTCTTTATTTAAACATGTTAAAAGTATTTACATCCAAAAACAATTGAACTTAAGGCATAACACTTAAAAACTCCCAATTGCACTATATCTAACTTGTGTATCTAATACCATAAGAGTTTACACGACTGTGACAAGGGCTTATCAATGGATCTGTAATATTATCATCTATGAGAACTCATTCTATTTCTTCTCTTGCAAGAAATGTTTTTTAGTGTAAGCAATATTTTCGCATTATTTCTTCTTAAGTTGTTATTTCTATGTGCAAAAGAAAAAATTGAAGTGGTTTCTTGAATCCAATCTCCTTTCCAATTACCTAAGTTTCAAAGTTCAACTTTATAGGGTTTCACTTTCAGTTCTATTCCTTTGATTTTGATTTAAGCCCACTTCATCCATTATGAATTTAGAAAAAGTATTGCAAGTTTCTCCATCTCCTAATTCTCCAGAGAAGAGTCATCAAAAGCCGCCGAACTGTATGTGTTCGGTGTTTTCTTAACCACTATTTTTTTTGTAAGCAACATTTTTAGTAATGCTGTTGTTGTGAGTGTTAAGGGTTTGTTGTACTGACATGGTAATTTGGAATCTTGAATGGGGACATTGAATAGTTGATACTCTGTTTGACGTCGCTGTAGCTTTTGCCATAATGCCATTAGACTTGAATTGTTGTTCTTATTTGTATTGCTAAGATGATGAACAATTCATTGTTCCTAATCCTATCAATTAACTATCCAATTGAATAATGAATAATTAAATTTATTCACATTCATCTCACATATTTGAAAGAGGGGATCAATGATCATCTACATTCTGTCTTTGTTAAAATGGATAGAAAAGTACCAAATTGAAATCATTAAGATCTTATAGTTGTAATAAAGAACTCGGATCATTTTGTGAACAATATGGCTATGAGAAAATTATTCCTCCTTCAAAAAAAAAGGAAAAAGAATTTTTCAAAAAAAAAAATTCTAAAAGAAAATTTTACTCAAAAGAAAAGAATTTCAACAAAACATTTTCTAAGTTTCCAAAGAGAAAATTTTCAAAGAAAAGGATTTCAAAAAATTCTAATTCATTTGTTGGAAATGTAAGCATACTGGACATTATTCCAATAAATGCCCTATGAAAAACAAGATTAATAATCTTCAAATTGATGAAGATTAATCTGACTCCTCATCCCATTCTTCTTCTAGTCAAGGAACTTTGTGGTTGTAAAACTATAAATGTTCTTACCAAAGGAAAAGAACTTATTCAAGATATTATTACTCAGATCAAAGATCCCCAGTTCAAAGAAAAATTCAGCACTCTTTTACCCTCTTCATCTTCCTCTCCTGAGACTGTTGATTTACAGTCTATTATGCGATGATTCTCAAATAAAACTTCTACTTCTGATTTAAAAATGGATTTCAAGCAAACAAAATCTCAAATTTCTACTCTTGAGAAATAGATGACAGAAATTCGAATGAAAGTTGTTTTTCTTAAATCTAAATCAAATAATCATTCTCATGATGCTTCTGAAAATTCTTCAAAATATAATGACTCTAAAGATACCTCTCATGCTTATCAACCAAGTTTTCATTCTCATCATCCTTCTGAAGAAGAAAATGAGAAAAGCTTTCTGCTAGAGTCCTTATTGACAGGGTGCAAATCAAAATTGTATAAGGGAAGGATTAATTCCTACAAAATATTTTGAGAAAACCACTGAACGTCTGTATGGTGCCAGTGGAAAAAGGTCAAATAAATATTCAATATAAACTTTCAAAAGCTCATGTTTGTAAAAATATTTTTTATCTTGTCAAAGATCTTGATCAAGAAGTTATTCTTGGTACTCCATTTATTATTTAAATTTATCCATTTCAAGCATATTTTAAAGGTCTTACTAAAATTTTCTTGGACAAGAAATAGTTTTTAAATTTACAAATCCTCCTTCTTATAAAGATGTTAATTCTTTAAAAGAAGCGTCAATTTCAAAAATTTAATAATATTAATTTAAAGAAAAATCATATTAATTTTCTTAAAGAAGAAATCAAATTTCAAAGAATTAAGGAATAATTAAAGAATTCTTTCAATAAAAGAAAAAAAATTACGTATTTTCAAAAAGAAATTGAAAAAGAAATATGTTCTACTATTCCTAACGCATTCTGGGATAGAAAGAAATATGTTGTTTCCCTTCCATATGATTTTGATTTCCATGAATCAGATATTCCTACAAAATCTAGACTTATTCAAATGAACAAAGATTTACTTGATCATTGCATCAAGGAAATTAATGATCTTTTGGAAAAAGGTCTTATTCGACCGAGTAAATCTCTTTGATGTTGTTCAGCCTTCGAAGTCAATAATTCTGCTGAAATCGAGCGTGGTGCTCCACGACTTGTCATCAATTATAAACCTCTTCAATGGATTATCTATCCATTACCTCAAAAGAAAGATATTCTTAATAGACTCTTCAAAGCCACTATCTTCTCTAAATTTGATATGAAATCTGGCTTTTGGCAAATTCAAATTAAAGAAGAAGATAGATACAAAACTGCATTTAATGTTCCTTTCGATCAATATGAATGGAATGTTATACCTTTTGGTCTCAAAAATGCCCTTTCTGAATTTCAAAAAATCATAAATGATATTTTTAATTCATTTTCAAATTTCATTATTGTCTACATTGATGATGTTTTAATATTTTTTGAAAGTATAGAACAATATTTCAAACATCTCAATACATTCATTCATGTCATTAAGAAAAATAGTTTAGCAGTCTCTACTAAAAAAGTTGTTTTATATCAAACAAGTATTAGGTTTCTAGGACATAATATTTATCTAAGAAACATTACTCCTATTCAAGGAAGTCTTGATTTTACACTTTTCAGAAGACTACAAAAGAATCCTGACCCCTGGAGTCAAAAGCACATACTTTAGCTGTACGAAAAGCTAAAGCAGCTGTCAAAAGCATACCCTGTCTTTCAATTCTTGACCCACAAGCCTCTATTATTGTTGAGACTGATGCATCTGACCTTGGTAATGGTGGGATGTTAAAGCAAATCCTAAAAACATCATATCAAGAACAGGTAATTAGATTCCATAGTGGAGTATGGACTGGCTCTCAAAGAAATTATTCTACTATCAAAAAAAAAAAAAATTTATCAATTGTTTTAGGTATTTCAAAATTTCAAAATGATTTAATCAATAAAGAATTCATTTTAAAAAAATAGATTGTAAAGCATCAAAGGACGTCTTGCAAAAAGACGTAAAAACTCTTGTTTTAAAACAAATTTTAGCAAGATGGCAAGCTATTCTATCTTGCTTTTATTTCAAAATTCTATATATACAAAGAAAATCAAACTATCATGCAGATTTCTTAACAAGAGAGTTTTTACAAAGCAAAAAGATTGGCGAGTGGTTCACTTTTGTGAAATATGGATTTTTCTTCCTCAAAGAGGAAAAATAAACAAAAATCTTCAATTCCTCTTCTTACAATTTATGATTTTTATTTCAAAATCTCGATCGACATCTTCAAATTCTCTAAAAACAACATTAACCTCTAATGTTCCCTTTCAAAAGTCTACTCAAAAGACTACTCAAAAAACTCTTGAACCTTCATATTTTAAAAAAAAACCTATACAAACAAGTTTTGGTAAATTACCAGAAATTAACCCTTCTCAAAAAAGGCCTTTCAATATTTTACCAAACATGTTTACCTTCCAATCTTTAAAATGAAAACCTTAAGGATCCATAGATATTCATCTCTTGATGAATGTCTTGAAGACATTCTTCCCCAAATTTCCATTTCTTACCTAGAAATATAAAAAAAAATCTAGAGATTATTATTAAACTATTTTGGTAAAAACTGGATCAGCCATAATAACTCATACTCAAGTTCTCAAAAACAAAATCATGTTGATTTTTCTCAAAAATTTCAATTCAAAGGGTTTGGTTTTACGAAGACTGGGAACTAGCCCATGGAATGAGAAATGAATGAATCTTTCTAACGATATTTCATTTGTATCTCGTTTCAACTATTTTGATTACATTGATGCGTGGTATAACGTTTTCTTCTTTAGACCTATTACGCATCTTGGTTTATTCTTTTTAACCAAGACTGTTCAAATAATTTTCTAAAATGGTTTCAAACTTGGTTCGAATATTTTGGGTTTGACGAGACTATTTTACCCAGTATCACTCGTCAAGGATTCAAACATTTTAGGATAGAGGCAAATACCTTTTTAAAGCCTCAAGAAAACATTTCGTTTCAATTTCAATGAATCTTAAAGTATCATAGATATTTTGTTGGGATTATCAAATTGTTCGAAATCCTGGATCAGAATATACTGTCAAAAAAGTTGCTCGACGATTCAAAATTAAATGTTGGTCAAAATTCCAGGAAACAAATTGTTGTCCTAAAGCAGTTAACTTATGGATTCAAGAACAAATGAATATTGGTGTCCCTTCTAAAAAAGAACGAGTATGTCGATTTCCTCAATGAAAAATCAAAATTGTTGGTTATGTTAAGTCAATGCAAAACTTCGGAAGAACTTTCAATTGTTTCGAAAAAAATTGCTAATTTAGCAGAAGCCTCATCAAAGAAATCAAAATCAGAAGCCTCAAATGATGAAGCAGACCCTAATCATGCCTATGATAATGAAGATGATTGTTATGGGTTTGACATTGATGATTTAATTGATCAAGAAAACAAAAAGGGCGCCAATCATTTGAATGGCGTTGGTCAGCCATGTTGCCGGGGTAGGCATTTTGGTGGTCCTGCTGTTGGCTTTGTATTGCATCAATCTGCCTAAAACATTCTATTTTCAATAGTAAGATTACTGTTATCTTAATAATATTCAATTATGTCTTTTATGTCAAATTGGTTTCGTAAATGTAGTGGTTCAAGTTCAAAAAGTAATTATATGTCTAATTACTTTCAAGAAAATAATGAAGAAATTGATGATCAAAATAATGCATCTGCATCTTCATCTTCATCAAATATTTCAAATGATATTAATTCAAAAGAGCTTCAAATTGCAAAGATTGAGCAAACTTTTCAAAATTGGACCATCCCAAAGGTAATAATAGCATAAATAGGAAAATTTGATTTTACTCAAAGTTATATCAAAACTTTGGAGCAAACTATTCTCGTCAAAAATCAAATTGTTTCCATTAATTTACTTTCAAAAGACTCCATCCTTGCTCATAGGAAGAAATTTCAATATATTTATATTGGTTTAGTTCAAATTGCTGTTAAATCATTGTTTAGACTTGGTTTATATATCCCCGTTCTTATGACATTAAGAGATTTTTGACTTGTAAGATTTGAACATTCTTTACTGCCATGCTCGAGTCAAATCTTGAGAGTGGTCCAATTTTTCAAATTGCTATCTGATTTTTTCTATTTAGCCTTCAAGATGGAGCCATTCTTAATGCTCTAAATCTTCGTATTCAAACAAAAAATTTCGATGTTGATGATCGTTCAAAAGCTTTTGCTCTAATTTATAGAGTATATTACAAACTTTTGAATACTCAACTCAATATTCGTGCTCTTAGATATTCTCCAAGAGATAAAAGTCTATTGGTTGAAGTTAATCCACTCCATTCAAATTATGCTCTAAATCTTCGTATTCAAACAAAAAAAATTTGACGTTGATGATCGCTCAAAAGCTTTTGCTTTAACATATAGAGTTTATTACAAACTTTTAAACACTCAACTCAATATTTGTGCTCTTAGATCTTTATTAAGAGAAGAAAGTCTTTTGATTGAAGTTAATCCACTTTACTCAAATGTTATGATTTCTAAAAGAATTCCTTGGAATTTTCAAGAAAGAGGATTACACTAGGATTTTGAAAATGCTCAAAATCCTATTCCAGCCCCTGTTCGAAAAAATCTTGAACAAATTATTCATTTTCCTAATGGAAATGTTAGAGTTATCTTTGATAAACCATCATGTTCTTCAAGTACTCTTCAAAAATTTGATGATAGATTTAGAGTTAATTCTTTTCAATCTTCCAACATTCCAAAATCTCATTTTGGTAATACCGATAAAAATGATGAACCAGAACAACCTGGTTTTCCTACTTTATTTGACATGTTACCTCCTTCAGAAAGACTTGATGTGCAATGTAATGTAATTTCTTCTATTAACAGAAGAAATGAATTCAAAACGGATCAATCCAAATATGTTAAAATTTTTCGAAGACTATTTCAAAAAAGTTTTTCAAAAGAGGAAATTGAATCTTTTTGGGAAGAATTTTATACTTATCCAGAAGATCTAGTCTTTATGAATGTGTATTTTTCAAAGTTTTTAACAAAAAAACTGTTCAAATACAGATATTCCAAAAAAGATGTGGAAAACTTCTTCGGGAGATACTATCGAATCCTCTCATCCTCTTATACAAGAAATAGTTGTTTCCCAAGGAAATACTGAAATTCTTGCTTCACCTCTCAAAAGAATATCTGCATAACAATCAGATGAATCTATGGTCGTTGCTAAAGATGTTAAAAATATTCAATCTCAGAACAATTATACCAATATTTTTCTTCAATCTGTTTGCTCTCAACTAAATAGAATTGAAATAAATCAAATGTTGAGATAGCCTCCAAATCTATGAAAAAGAAAATGATTACTCCAACTTTCTATAGAAATCCTAAAGTTGTTTCTTCGGACAATAATCTTAATACTGAGACAAAAGTTTTGAAAGAACTTACTACTCAGTTATCAAAGATTTCACCTCAAAAAACATCAATACTATTGATGAAATTGAATCTCAATTTTATAATATTTTTGATAATGTTGAGATTCCTCAAATTAATAAGATAAGAGGACAAACTTCAAAAAAATTCCTCCTTTTTATCCTACTCATACTGCTCCCGATTTACTTTTTGAAGAAAAACCTCCAAAGCAAACTTCCTTCGACAGTAAATCTATTGTTGAATAGAATATGGATGGTCTTTTTGAATATCAAATCATTCGATTTTGCGAAAAATGGTTATATGCTATAATGCATATATTCTTTCAAATGTAAATGCTACTGCTGCCTATAATGCAGTTATTACTGGTTTTCTGGCTATTAAAAAAAATGGTGGTATAATTACATGACAGAAGCAGAAAAAGATAATATTAGTTGTTAATAATCAAGGACAAAATATTAGTTTTATGACTTCAATTTATACTATTGTCAAATATTTTGTGGGAAATCCTACTACTTTTGTTGAAAAGAATTTTGATATTCTCATGAATCTTCATTGTCCTACTTTACAAGATTTTAAATGGTACAAATATATTTTCATCACAAGAGTCATGCTTAGGCAAGATTGTGATGAATCATCTTGGAAGATATATATTAGTCTATGTTTGGTCCGAATTAAAATCTTATTTTAATTCAAGCTAAAGTCAAATAATCAATATCAACCACATCTTTTATGAGTTCCACAATTTTTAAACCATACATTTCAAAAACTTCTATCAAAATTTACTAAAAATCTAATTTTAATTTCCACAAAACACCCTCTTAATATCCAATGGCTCATAGCAAACTTGGCTTGACCTTTCACCAGAAGTGCCGATAGGTCCAATAAGGCTTGGCCCTTTAGTCAACGAGCTAGTTCAAACCCAACTCATTGACCAATGAGTTGAGTTGATTTGGGTGGCTATGAGTTGAATTTGGCTTTGTTAAGTAATTCCACCGTTAATGAGGACGTATTTATGTTTGGAAAGTGAAAAAAAGATGACAAATGAACATTATAAATTAATCAGTTGACAGGTTGATAATTTGACATGGAAAGCTCACCTTACTCTACATCAAACTGTTTTCTTCAAACCGAAAGTCTTACCTCTAAAGTCATTTAAATATTATACACCTACTCTGCCTTTTTCTTATTTTATTTTATTACCCTCTTTTCTTTTATATACGTCTTTCTTGCTCCTTTCCAGCTGCATTGGCGTCGTCTGTCTCCTCCTCCTCCACCGACGCCTTTTCAATCTGAATTTTCTCTGGCCTCGGTATGATCACTTCTTCTCTTTTTCGCTTCGCGTTTCGACGAGTTTTTCTCAATATTTTTACACAAGCATGACAGCATTATAATTTTCTTTGGTACTCTGCTTTTTTATTTTTTTTCATTCCCTGCTTCTTTGCCAGATCTGAACTTTTTTTTTTTAAACTGTACTGCATTTTGCGCTGATGAACTTATAATTGTCTTCCATATGTAATTTGATCTGAAATTAACACAAAATTCACGTTTTAACAGTTTCTACCATTAAGTTGCTGCAATTCTTAATGCTATTCAGAAATTTGAAATCTTTTCCCTTTTGCTTGATATAGATCTGAATTTTTAACTTGTGAAATTTTTGATTAATTATGATTTACTGGGATTTAGTTAACCGAAATGGGATTTTGATTTTTATGCTCAATTTTTTTGAAAGGCTGAGATTTCATTTTGAATAAAATATGTGACTTAGTTATCTGTAACAGGCGGGTTCGGCTAAGCTTATCTTTAAGAAAATTGCTTTTCTTGACAGCAGCTATCTCAATATCTAATGGGTGCTTCTTTCTTAGAAATAAGCTAAACGAACGAGCTCGAAGTATATGTGACTTAGTTATCTGATAAGAGTATGTTTGTCGTAGCTTATTTCCAAGAAAGTTGCTTTTCTAGATAGCAGCTACGTCAAGATCTGATGGATTTTTTTTTTCTTATATCTAAGCCAAACATGCTCTAAGTATAATAGATTTTGTAAGCTTAGATCTGATGGATTCATTAATGAATCTTGCAGAAACTTGAAGTTTATTCAGAGTTAAGAGGCCAAGAAAGGGGATTTAAAATGAATTTTATGGTTTTTATTAGTGCAATACTAGTTGTTTTCTATTTTGCATCAGCAAATGCACAATCTGTTGTAGCTTCAACTCCAATTCCGACTCCTGCCCCTGCACCGGCACCGGAATATGTAAACCTGACTGACTTACTCTCCATTGCTGGCCCGTTCCACACATTCCTTGGCTATCTTCAATCCACCAAAGTCATTGAAACTTTTCAAAATCAAGCCAATAACACTGATGAAGGTATTACCCTTTTTGTGCCGAAAGACGAGGCCTTTGCATCACTAAAGAAGCCCTCTATTTCTAACCTCACACAGGACCAATTCAAATCTCTATGCCTTTTCCATGCTTTGCCACATTACTACAAGCTGGCTGATTTCACGAACCTAAGCCGACAAAGCCCCATTCCAACTTTTGCTGGTGGACAATACAGTTTGAATTTCACCGATAACTCTGGAACAGTGCATGTTGATTCGGGATGGACTAAAACAAAGGTTATTAGCGCAGTTCGTGCCACTGATCCGGTCGCAGTTTATGAGACTGATAAAGTTCTGCTCCCGGAGGCAATCTTTGGCACTGATATACCACCAACCCCGGCTCCAGCTCCGGCCCCGGTCCCAGATATTGCTCCTGTAGCAGATTCTCCATCTGAAAAGGGGGGCAGCGAATCATCATCGCCAAATTCTTCACCTTTATCTTCTCACAGCATTTTGAAATTGGGTAAATTGAGCCAACTGGCTTTGGCTTTTATGGGTGGAATGCTCATGTTCTTGTGAAAGAGTGTTTTGATCAGTTAATTTGTTACTAAATCCATTCGCATTTCTTGTTTCCTACCCATTCTTTTCCCCTGTATTTTTTTATTATACCATTATGTATGACAGTTTGAATTTTGGTAGTAGCTACCCAACCTTAAACGCTCTCATGAGTTGCCTTATTACTGCAAATTTTCTTTGGATTTTTTGTCATAATGAATTGAACAAATTGTGTATATGCCAGTGCTATATCTAAAAAGAAAAAGGGAATTTTCTAGTAATAGGTAACTTTATTGTCCGAAGTTTGACTATATTGTCCGACACATCCCTCTATTATCTCGACCACATGACCTTTCGATCCCATAACAATAAACAAAGGAGACAGGCAAAGAGCGTTTGTACAAGTAGTGGGAGTCGTTGACCTCGAAAAACGTAACGCAAACGTGGATAACAGATGTTGGGTTTACTTACGCCAACTCAAGCAAGTTCTGGTGCGTTTTGACCAGAGTACCGGTGAGAGAAGAATGATAACACGTGAACGAGGGAGATACTTTACGGCGTGAGGCAAAAGCATTCGAGCATCGGCGATAGTGACTAGGATAATTGCGCTAACAAACAATCACTGACAAAGTGTAAATAACCTAAGATCAAACTAATAAATATAGAACAAGTAAGAAGGTTTCTTGAGTGTTTTCTTGTATATTAAAATCGATATTCAAATAACCATTCAAAATCCACTACAATTTACAAAGACCACATATTTAGAGGGTTCTGGCCGTCTGGTGTCCGTTGGATCGGAACCACGTTGTCTAATCTTCTTAGCGAAGCCTCACATCACCGAATCTCTCATATATTAATTACATTAACAACAGGTTAGCCACCCTATAAATTAGGCTGACACACCTGACATTATTTATGCAAACGTTACATCAATCATTCCTAAATATTGTCAACAAATCATGTAAGAAACAGCTTCAACCCCACGGACTTCGGATGAACTAACGGTTTCGACTGCAAGAAGCTTCATATTGGTGGTCTTCTATGTGAAGAGCTTCGACTTTTTCTTTGATTTCTTACATAGCACAAATCGACTTATCTAAGTTGGTAAAAGGTAGTGCTTCGACACAAGAGTTTCAGCCTTTAATTGACTTCTTTTTATTTGATCAATTGAGTTTTTGTTGACTTTTCTTTCCACGTAGAATATAGCGTGGCACTTTGACTGTAGCTTCCGTAGCGAGGTGTAATAGGAGTGATTCCCAAAATCATGGCTGATGAAGTACTAAATTATAACCACAACCTTGTGCTTAAGCGTTTCTAGTATGAGTTGAGCCAATTGCCTACTTTTTATAGCTATGTTCGATAGTATCAGAATGTCGCTTACTTGTACATGATTTTTTATCAATATAATTTATATTTACCGATTTAAAA
>CAIGRP010086514.1:623-16154 GCA_903798385.1 Fraxinus cuspidata | reverse complement strand
TTTCTGTGTCAAGAAGAAAGGCATCTCGTTAAACCTGGACTGGGCGTAAGTTATATATCACGCGCCCTCTCTCTCTCTCTCTCTCTTTCTCTCTCTCTCAAACTTGCAGTAAAAATACTCAAATACAGTGTTTCAATAAAAAAACTCAGGGCTCCCTCCAATATATCAAAATCAAAATCAGTAAATTTCATTAATTATTAGCCCTAATCCAATCCCTCCTTTTGCTTATATTCCAGTGAAATTGAATTTTATTAATTCTTGTATTCATTTTAAAAATTCTCTCAATTTCGATCTCCATTCTTGCGGTTGGTTCAATTTAAGTCACTCCCTGAACACCTGGTTATGTTGTTAATAGTACACTCTGTTAAGGTAAATATTAAACATGTGGGGCCCGCCAGTGTGAGAGCCCTGGCAGGCCCCTGTGAGTTTGCTCCCTGTACTTGGAGCAAAACTCAAATATTAAATTGTCCAATTACGTGAAAAGGGGAATTTTGTATTCTGTTTTGTTAATAATTTTATAGGGCTTATTGTATGCGTTAGATTAGATCTCGAATGGAGTTAATTGTTTTGTTAAATTGTTTGTGGTTGTTTTGTGTGAGTGTGAAGTGTAAATAACTTGAAATTTGTGGGTTTTGTTTTCCAATGCCACAGTGGAATGCTAACGAGTCAACTTTTTGGAATGTCCGGTGGCTGCCCTTTGGGTTAACAATTCTAAGCATTCGGAGGTTTGTCCTTTTATTTTGTTCTTTATCGAGTTTCAAATGTCCATTTTTTTTTTATCTCTTGCGATAATCTGGAAATAATTTAATTAGTAAGCTGGTTTTATTTTAGTTTTAGCAAGCATGTTCGCGCAATACACTCGCATAGATATGCACATGCTGGTTATTATGCATTAAGTGATTGTATTATTTTACAATTCCGTTATTTTACATTTCCTCTATTCTTGTAATGAATTAAGTTTTTTAATGTAGATTGATGAACGTGATTATGAACCATTAAGATGCCACTGTTATGCTTTGTATATGAATGCTGTGAATATGTAATCAAAAATTAGTGCAACTTTTGGTTCAGTTAATTTGTTTTCTTTTACAAAGTCAACAGCTATTTACGTGAGGTTTGTTCACGTCAATTCTCTTAGGTTGTTTCTATTTTAATGGTTAGTGTGGGTTAAGTAGTTGAGAGATTTGTGGAAAGTTTGTTTAGAATTATTTTATAAATAGTTCTTGTAATTAGAATATTAGGTATGGCATTCTTGGAAATATCCAGTTAATACAAGTTTTCTTTCATTCCAGATTCTTTTGTATTTCCTTCTTTCTACCTTAAAGTTTTTCTTTTTGTTTTATGGTATCAGAGCCTGGTTCAAGGCTTTATTGTTCAAACTGAGTTTGAACGGGTAAGAAAAGCTTTATTGTTTGCAACAATGGAGGTGGCAAACAGCGGAAATACACACTATGGGATGGAGAAACTTGCAGGCAACAATTACAAGTACTGGAGAATGTGTATGGAGGCATACCTTCAAGGTCAGGATCTGTGGGAGCTAGTGACTGGTGCTGATACAGAAATTCCTGCAGAAATTCCTGAGAATGCTGAATCACGACGGAAGTGGAAGATCAAGTGTGGGAAGGCTCTCTTTGCATTGAGAACATCTATTAGCAAAGAGTTCATTGATCATGTTTGTGATGTAAGCTCTCCAAAAGTCGTTTGGGAAACTCTTGAAAGGCTGTTTACCAAAAAGTATACTGCAAGGTTGCAACTTTTGGAGAACGAGTTGGCAATGTTAAAGCAGGAAGGTATGTCAATTTCAGAATATTTTTTACAAGTTAAAAATATTTGTGCTGAGATTTCAGAAATAGATGCGAATGAGAAGATTAGCGAACCCCGTCTACGTCGCTATCTTATTCGCGGCTTGAAGAAGGAGTATGGACCTTTTGTCACCTCTATTCAAGGGTGGTCAACGCAACCTTCAGTTGAAGAGTTAGAGAATTTGCTCTCTAACCAGGAAGCTTTGGCAAAACAAATGGCAAAGAATTTTGAATCTGGTGCTGTTCTCTTTTCGAAGGGGAAGCCTAATAAGAAAAATATGTCTGAGAACAAGAACAAAGAAGAAGGTTCCAGTGCAGAAAAAGGTGATTCCAGTGCAGAAAAAGGTGGCAATTCACAAAGTAAGAAATCTGTCACATGTTTCAGATGCGGGAAGGTTGGGCATATCAAGAAAAATTGTAGGGTGAAGCTTGCCAAGGCAAATGTTGCATGCACAAATGCAGGAGACGATCAACTCAAATGGGAACACTGTTTTTCTGTTGAGGCTGTTGAACAAAAGTCAACTCAAGCTTTTGTCAATTATGCCAAAAACAAGAAGGAAGAATGGATTATAGATTCTGGTTGTTCTCACCATGTGACTGGGAATAATACATTGTTCTCAGAGATTCATGAACATCATGAAGATCAAGTTATTGTCACTGCTGATAACTCTACTCATCCAGTTGCAAGTGAAGGTGTTGTGATGATAGACTTTGCTGATGATTCAATTACAAAAAGTGTAAAGCTGGATGATGTCTATCATGTTCCTGGTTTGACGAAAAATCTAGTTTCAGTTCCTCAAATTACTGATTCTGGAAAATATGTCTTGTTTGGTCCAAAAGATGTCAAAATTCTTGATAATTTGAATCAAATATCTGCTGATGTTATTTCTACTGGTGAGAAGAAAGGGTCTTTATTTGTTATGTCAGCTGGAGAAGCGTATGTGAAGAAAACAAGCCAAACCGATAATGCTGCAATTTGGCATGCTCGGTTGGGTCATGTAGGCTACCAATTGTTGCAGCAGATTTCTTCTAAAATGCTGGTAGATGGAATGCCAACTTTGAAGAATGTTCGTGAAGATGTGATTTGTCAAGGTTGCCGATATGGCAAATCTCATCGTCTCCCTTTCAAAAGTTCATCAAATCAGAAATCCACATTGTGTGAGTTGATCCATACAGACTTGATGGGACCAACGAGAACACCGAGCTACAACGGGCATCGTTATGTTATGGTGTTGGTGGATGATCACTCAAGAATTACTTGGGTGAAATTTTTGAAAGAGAAAAGTGAAGCACTATCCAAGTTTGCGGAGTTCAAAGAAGCTGTTGAAAAAGAGTTTGGAAAGAAGGTAAAATGTCTTCGGAGTGACAATGGTGGGGAGTACATGTCAGATGACTTCTTCCAATATTGCCATGACAACGGTATTCTTCATTAAATGACTTGTCTAGACACTCCTCAGCAGAATGGAGTTGCAGAAAGGAAGCTTGGCTATCTTGCTTCAATTTGTCTTTCATGGTTGCATGACAAGAACCTTCCTCGGGAGCTTTGGGCAGAAGCCATTCAATGTGCATGCCATGTAATTAACAGGCTACCTCCCTGGACAGGTACAAAACAATATTTTGAGATTTTATATGGTGAGAAGCCAAATGTCAATTATTTTCGGGTATTTGGTTCTGTTTGCTTTGTCCATGTTCCCAAATCCAATAGAACCAAACTTGACCCGAAAGCAAGGAAATGTGTATTTGTTGGCTATGATTCTTATAGGAAAGGTTGGAGGTGTATGGATCCAGAGACAAAGAAGTTTACTACTTCTAGAGATGTGGTGTTTGATGGAGTATCATCTCTATTTTCTGCTCAAAGGACCGTTGTTCTTGATGATGATCGAGTCAATTTGGAGCTCCTATTTCCTGAAGAAAATGTGCGAGCACCTTTAAATGAAGAAGCAGAAATTGAACCTCCAGCTCAAAATGTTACAAGAGAAGAAAATGGTGAGCAACAAGCTATGAGAAGATCAACAAAGGAGAAAAGGCAGCCAGACTATCTCAAAGATTATGAGGTAGAGTTTAACAATTGTTCAGTCACTGCTTGTTTCTTTACAGGGGCATTAACTGCAGAAGAACCAACAAGTTATGAAGAAGCAAAGGGCTGTCCAAATTGGAAAAGAGCAATGCAAGAAGAGATTGAAGCTTTAGACAAGAATGAGACATGGGAATTGGTTCCCAAACCAGAAAAGTGTGAGCCAGTCACTTGCAAATGGGTTTTTCGCTTGAAGAAAAAATCTGATGGCACCATTGACAAGTTTAAAGCTCGTCTAGTTGCTCGTGGCTTTTCTCAAAATTATGGATTGGATTATGAGGAGACATTTAGCCCAGTAGCGAAGATGGCAACGGTGGGGTCACTTATTTCACTTGCTGCCTTTAAGGGTTGGAAATTATGGCAGCTTGACGTGAAGAATGCATTTCTTTACGGAGTGTTGGATCGTGAAGTGTTTATGGAGCAGCCCCTTGGTTTTGTCTCTAAGCAATTTCCAAATCATGTATGTCGATTGAAGAAAGCACTCTATGGTCTAAAGCAGGCACCAAGAGCCTGGTATGGTAAAGTTGCTCAATACCTCATCTTTTGTGGTTTTAAAGTTTCTGATTCAGATTCTAGTTTATTTATAAAATTAGAATCAAATGTGCATCTCCTAGTATTATTATATGTTGATGATATGATAATAAGTGGAGAAAATGAGTCAGAAATTTCTAATTTGAGGAATGACTTGTCTGTTCGTTTTGAGATGAAAAATCTGGGAGAAATTGGATGTTTTCTTGGTCTAAAAGTGGAAAAATCAGATCAAGGTTATTTTGTTTCTCAAAAAGGCTATGCAAGGAGTCTCTTGGAGCGTTTTGGCATGGGGGAGTCGAAAGAAAAGGCTACTCTAATGGAGCCAAATCTGAAGTTAAAGAAAGATGAGGGGAAACCATTGAAAGATGCAAAGAAATTTCGACAACTTGTTGGGAGTTTAATTTATCTGACCATCACAAGGCCAGAAATTTCATACTCAGTTTCTGTTGTTTCTCGGTTTATGCAGAATCCAAGGACTCCTCACTTAGATGCTGCAAAAAGGATACTGCATTATGTGAAAGGATCTCTTAATCATGGGCTTTGGTACAAGAAATGTGATAATTTTTTATTAAAGGGATTTACTGATGCAGATTGGGCAGGAGACACAAATGATGTCATTCAACCCCAGGCTATTGTTTTAACGCTGGTTCAGCAGTGATTTCATGGAGCAGCAAGAAGCAGGACATTGTGGCTCTATCCAGCACTGAAGCAGAGTATGTGGCAGCAACCATGGCTGCACAAGAGTGCATTTGGTTAAAAAGATTGATTGGAGACATGCTACATGAAGTTAACTATGCTGTTCAAATCAACTGTGACAATGAAAGTGCCGTCAAACTTGCATCAAATCCGGTGTTCCACGCACGAACAAAGCATATTGAAGTCCGACATCACTTTATTCTTGAAAAAGTCTTGAGTGAAGAGATTGAGCTAGCAAGTGTTCGTACCAATGCTCAGGTTGCTGATATATTCACTGAGGCTTTGGTGAAGCCTAAGTTTCTGTGCTTTCGAGATGCTTTAGGAATTGTTGACAGTAAGCTTGCACTAAGGGGGAGTATCAAAAATTAGTGCAACTTTTGGTTCAGTTAATTTGTTTTCTTTTACTTAGTCAACAGCTATTTACGTGAGGTTTGTTCACGTCAATTCTCTTAGGTTGTTTCTATTTTAATGGTTAGTGTGGATTAAGTAGTTGAGAGATTTGTGGAAAGTTTGTTTAGATTTATTTTATAAATAGTTCTTGTAATTAGAATATTAGGTATGGCATTCTTGGAAATATCCAGTTAATACAAGTTTTCTTTCATTCCAGATTCTTTTGTATTTCCTTCTTTCTACCTTAAAGGTTTTCTTTTTGTTTTATATGTGACTGAGATACTAGTATTTTATCGATATTATGAAAATGAAAAAAAAAAAAAATCTTTGGGTGGTGAGTAATCAATTTTCTTGAATGTTCCATCTTCATGGATTTCACGGACTTGGACGGCTGATATTAAATGTTATGTTTAATAAAATGTGGTCGATGTAGTGTGCACCAAAAGATTCATTTGAAAAGCAAAATCTAGATTTAATGGCATATGGTTGAGATTATGCTGCTCTTGACTAAGATCATGGAACCGGGGCCAATATCGTTTGTAATGAAATGGAATTTAATGGAAGGTGTTTGTCTTTGTTGGCTGATAATCTCAGGCCCTCAGCAAGGTCACAGAGCAGCCTTCTTTTTCTTAATTGTATTTTGAGTCCTCTAAACCAAATCCTCTAGTCTCCTGGATTTTGATTTTGGCATATAAAATTCGATTCACTTCCTGTGGGATAAGAAATGAAGATTGTGATATAGTTACTTTGTAACAACTGCAAGATTCTGCAGGATATGGCTCTCCAGAACTATGTTCCCTCCGGCGATGCTCCTTCTGTCAATATCAAGTCATTGCGTTTCTCCAGTAAGGAAAATGGAAAAGCCCAGCCTACAGTCCAGGAAAGAAAACCAACAGAAGCTGATGTGGACATTGACATCAGAGAGGTTTATTTCTTGATTATGAATTTCCTATCAGCTGGACCATGTCACCGGACTTATGGGCAGTTATGGAATGAACTTCTGGAGCATCAGCTTTTACATAGAAGATATAACGTGTGGTATTCACGTACTGGAATGCAGAATGGAGATGAAAATGACAATGGCATGTCTTTCCCATTAAGTTATAATAAGTTGGTGGAAAGGTAATCTCTGTTACTTCGCATCCGGGTAGATAACCTTTATAGCTGTTTTCCATTTGAGTTTTGCATTCTATCTTTCGATTTTGGTTTACTGAGAGTTTTTTTTTTTTGGAAACTAAGTTATATTAGTCCAATTCAGTAGCCAGCTGTTCTGTACAAAGTACTGCTGGTGGTCACATATGCATTTAGTATAAATGCATCACCACTGGTTGATCAGAATTACTAAAATTATGAGAAAGCACCAGTGTTCATTTTTTTTTTTGAGTTGAATGTATAGAAGAATTAAAGTTTCGTACAGGACTTGATGGTTGCTATTGTGATTTGTTTACTTAGATATCCTCACATTGAAACAATTCACTTGGTAAAGCTTCTGAAGCAATTGACACAAGGCTTGATTGGTGAGAATGCATTAAATGCATCTGCTGTCCCAACTCTCCTCAGAACTGGTTCTTTTTCACTTCTGGCTAGTACGTGGCCATAATTTGTGATATTAATTTTGTCCATTGTATATTATCTTTTGTCCTCGATTCATCTAAAAGCAATCCAGGGTAATGCTGTATAAATTAATCTGAACTTTCAAAGTGATACGTTCTCTTTTTACTAAAGCGGGAAACTCAAAGCAGAGTGAATGAAGAATTTATGTTCTCATCCCTTCTCTGCTGTTCATTATTTTTACTAGCTTTCTTTGTCAACTCATATGCTCTCCGTCTCCCTCTCAAAGGTGATGAAAATAAGAGGGATGGTCGAGTCAAACATCCCCCAGGCCACATGCGTTGGCCTCACAGGCTAGCTGATCAGGTGCGTGGAATTAGTTTAAGGGAAATTGGTGGTGGATTTCCTAGGCATCATCGTGCCCCTTCTACTCGTGCTGCATGTTATGCCATTGCAAAACCATCTACTATGGTACATAACATGCAAAATATTAAAAGAGTCTGAAGACACCGCTATGCTGTTTACTGCGGTATGGTTTCACCTTCATTCCCTTCTCTTTGTAGATTTGAAGTGAACAAGCATTTTCATTTTTGGAATATTTATATGTCGTTCTTTATCTAGAGAGAGGATTATGTGCTGGAAGTTGCATATTAAAGCTGCATCTCTCTTATATAATTCAACCTTTTGTGGTTTATTATTTTACTTGAAGCTTTTTAAATGAAGAATATTATGATTGCATTTCATGTCTTGCTATATGTTAAGGATATTAATGGGGCTCAGCTAGGCCCACCAGGTGAGCCGGCTCTTGCTCGCTTTGGGGCGAGCAGAGCACAAGCCAGCTCTTTTGAAAAAACTCTGGCTCGGCCAGCATGCCACTCGCCCCACAACATTTATTTTTTTTTTCTTTTCTAAAAATTAATATTTTTTTTGTCTGGCTCGTGAGCTCGCTTGTGCAAGCTGGCGAACTGCTCAGATCGCCCCACTCTTCTTTGGGGTGAGCCGCACATCCTTATTATAAGTAAGTCCGGATTGGAGTTATACCTCCAAATTTTCTGACTCAGTCCTGCATCCAAGGTATACATTTTCAATGCTACAATGATTTTAGGCAGAATGCAACTAGATTTAAGGTTTGAACTTGGAAATGATTACCAAGCATGTTTCTTCCTTGTGTTTCCTCTTAAGAGTTTCATACCTCTTAGAGTCTTAGTAATTGGTATGGTTGTTATAGTTCCACCATCTTTCTGGCTGTATTTTTTTGTTGAGGTGATGGTCAAATTGCCTCAGATTTTACTACCATGCATTCATGTGCTTTTGACTCTGCAATCAGCCTCGCAGTAGAATGATAGGTCAAACTTGAGTATAGAAGTGAAATACTTGTAGAATATATTGATATGCAATGACTTTAGCTCATAATCTAAAAGTTTTGCATGCCTGCAGCCATATTCGATCGATCTGGGAGATATGTTATCACTGGTTCAGATGATCGCCTCGTAAAGATTTGGTCAATGGAAACTGCATATTGCTTGGCCAGTTGCCGTGGACACGAAGTAAGTTAAAACAGTCGGTCAATAGCTTCAGGGCTCACTTTTTTTCCTTGCTCTCCTTGGGGTATTCAGCTTCATGCATCTTATGCTTCAAGGGTGACATTACTGACCTGGCTGTGAACTTCAACAACACTTTGGAGGCTTCTGCTTCAAATGACTGCATCATCCGAATTTTAAGAACCTTTTTAGTAGAAAGCATAATTATTTTATTTGACATCGATTGGCTGTTTGACTATCCTCTTCGTAAATGGCAGTTGCGCCTTCCTGATGGTTTGCCGATTTCTGTATTGCGGGGTCATACAGGAGTTGTCACTGCTATTGCATTTAGTCCTAGACCAAGTGCCATTTATCAGCTTTTGTCGTAAGGCTCATCTTGAGTTATTATGTTTCTGGATTTTTTTGTGCGAGTTAGAGGTTTGTAACTCATGAAGCACATAAAATCTGAGTGGTAACCAAAACCGTGTACACCCAGTATAGCCCTCAATCTATGCACATCACATATTTCTAGACACAGAATCTTTGATTACAGTAAAATCATTTTTATGGGCGTCCTACGCCTTTCTGGTCTCCTCCAAGTCCATCATGGCCTCATCCATGGCGAAGCCTGCTCACCTCTGCCAACTCTCTAACCCGAAAACAGAACCACTAATTCAAGCATCTCCTTGAGTATTGCTTGCGCTTCCCACTATTCTTTGGATTGACGCTGATTTCCTTAGGTGCAACTTGTTATATCATTGCTGCATCAATCCCTTCATATATCATCTCCATTTGCCTTCATGCTGCTCCTCCCTATCAAAAATGAACTTTGCCCATAATACATTATCCATGACAAAACATGAAATACTTCAACGCACACACACACCACAACTATAAGGCTCAAGACTTTTTTATAGCATGATCCTATCTGCTATTCCTCCTACGCTCAACAGTGTCTCCTCTTTATTGGTTCTAGCCATCAGTGAGGCTTTCCTTCCTCTCTAATATTGCTTTGGTTACCCAAATGCATTGGTGGCCTGTGGATCTTCGTATAATTGTTCAAGCATTTATAAAGTAAGAACAAGAATTCTTGGCATTGCTTTGATATAATTCTACCAACTTTACCCTTTTCTTGTATATTGCGTGGGCTAATTCATTCAACTGCTTACGCTTCTTTCTAATTTTCAGTATAGGATTTTAAATAGCACTTTGCTCGATAAATACTTCTCTGGATATTGGATCGAGAGCCTCTGATTTAATGGGCCTTTCCAGCTATTTTGCTTTGGCTCTCTTGAATCAGGCCTGCACGTTTGCACGTGTGGCCTGCACATGGAGGGGGGTGGGGGGTGACAAAATTTAATGAACAAGTCTATTCCACTTAACAGCTTAAGTTTTAGATGATGTGGTTCAACATCCTAATTCACTACCCGTCTTCTTTTTCAGGATGTCCTTTTCTCTGCCCACAAACTAAAATCCCTTGTGCCAGATCTTCTGTGTTTCCACGATCTCCTATTCTTAGCTTCAGTACTCATTCTTACAAGTATATAAGTATACACCATGCTATCTTCCTTGCCTCCCAATGACTCTAAACCCTAGCCATCTCCTTAGTCTTATACCAATTTGGTGATTCAACGTCAAAATTATTGCCCAGAGCTGACGTTCAACTTTTCTAGTTGATGTTTAATTTATGAGGTCCTCTTTAAATTCTGAATTTCTGTTTGATTATGTATTTTGCTAATGTGTACTTTCGAGCACCAATGTCTATAAAATGCCAGTTGTATATGTGTGTCTATGGTACACGTGAAAGATTAATTTGTCCCTATTAACATTTGCAGTGTGCTGCTGTCCAGCTTCTTAATACCTTTTTGTTCAGATTTTTAATGTTACTTTTAAAAAAATGCCTACTGTTTAACTTTGTCAGGTTAATGTTTCTGCTGTAGGTCATCTGATGATGGAACTTGTCGTATTTGGGATGCTAGATATTCCCAGTTCAGTGCAAGAATATATGTACCAAAACCTTCAGATTCTGTTGCTGGTTGATTTTTTTACGACTCATTTTTACTACTGATTGATTCTTTATAACAATTTCATTTAGGAATCCTTTGAATAATTTTAGGGAGAAATAATGTTCCATCAACCAGCACAGATCAACAAAGTCTTCAGATTTTCTGCTGTGCATTCAATGCCAGTGGAACTGTTTTTGTTACTGGCAGCTCGGACACTCTTGCAAGGGTTAGTGGATCATTTCCTGTGAAGTTATATTATATTATGGAATTATCTCTCTCTTGTCAGCAAAACAACTAATACTTGATACTTACAAAATCCTTCTGGTTCACATATCTGCAAATTTAATATTTTTCTGTACTTATGGGATGCTGCCTTTCAGGTAGGGAATGCTTGTAAATCCACTGCTGATGATTCAGAGAAACCTAATCTTGAGATGGATATTTTAGCTGGACATGAGAATGATGTAAATTATGTACAGTTTAGGTTTGTCTGACCTGATACTTTCCCAACAGCTGTTTTGCTCTCTCATTAATGTACTTATATAGTACGCTGTGTGGTGGTCATGCAGTGGCTGCGCTGTAGTATCCAGATCTTCTACCTCCGATGCTCCGAAGGAAGACAGTATCCCAAAATTCAAAAACATGTGGTGTGTGTGTATTTGCTGAAAAAGAAAGATTTTTCTTATTGGATATCTCCTTTTTCTGGCACTATTGTATCTTATATCGCCTTTATGTTAAAAGATGATTAAATTATATCTTCCAGTATTTATTCAAGGAGTTTTATATGGTCCCTCAAAACGAGGAAAAATGATAGCCACTTAAATTAAAAGAAGTTCATGTATAGTTGGTTTTCAGGTTCAACCATGACAATATAGTCACATGCTCTCGCAATGGAAGTGCAATCATTTGGATACCAAGATCACGTAGATCACATGTGAGCACATACCCTTTTTTCTGTGTAATGTGTGGATAAAATTCTTCTTTGTTGGTAAAGAAGGCTTCATCACGAGTCTAAAGAAACTAATCAGTGAATATAATGTAGTTCTTTCTTTGGCCTTTGTTCCTTCTCAGCTACTTTTCATTTTCTTTTCAGTTGACATACCTTTGTTTTCTTATTTTAGGGAGAAGTTGGGCGATGGATACGAGCATATCATCTGAAAGTTCCACCACCACCAATGCCTTCTCAACCTCCTCAAGGGGGTCCACGCCAGAGAATTCTTCCTACTCCTCATGGTGTTAACATGATTACATGGAGTCTGGACAATCGTTTTGTCCTTGCTGCTATTATGGGTATGTAGCCTAGTTTGTGTAAATAAATACATGAGTAGTTTGTTGATATGTTTTGGTTTTGGCATTTCAGATATGGTTTTCTGTTTTAAATAGTGAGGTGGACTATCTTTTTTTAAGTGACATCTTATTCTGTGTTGGTTGTTCAGTCTATCTGTCATCTAATTTTCTATAATTTCATAACCATATTTTTGGTGGGTAATTTTCTTGAGTTAGCTTTAGAGTACCTTTTCATGTTGAGTATCTTTCTGTCCTTTTTGCTCGTAGTTTTGATGGTTTAAGCTTATCTTGTTTTATTTTGTATAAAATGTGAAGTTATTGGTTTAGTGACTATGAATACAATTGTTTGGCTATGCTGTTATTGGGATGACATTCTAGAGAGTTGCTTGTGATGACTTGCTTTCCCACTGCATGTTCAAAGCTAGAAAATTCTATGTTATCGCATACTCGTTAGGCTTGATATATTTCTTTATGATTCTTTATTTTCAGATTGCAGAATATGCGCTTGGAATGATGTTGATGGTAGCTTAGTTCACTCTCTCACTGGTCATACTGATTCTGTAAGTCATTTAGCTAGTTGTGATCTTTTAGGAATACTAGTTATGACATTATCATTATATTGCTTTTGGGTGCTTTTGTATTTTCTAGTACTTGAAAAAAAATTAGAATTGCATGCTGGAAATGATTCTAATATTATTTTATTGCTTCGATATAAGTATCTTCCTAATTCAACACTTACTCATGGTCTTTATTTCTGTTCTGCAATTAGTCGGCTTGTGCTGACTACTGCAGCAACTGATACTTGTTATCATTCTGGATTACATTGTTCTCAGTGGGAAGATAATATAGCAAATCATCTTCGAACTTATTTACTGTTGCATTAATGAATTTATGGAATATTTTTTTGAGTGCTTGTAATTTCTGCAAGTTTTCTTGATGCTTCGTTGCAAATTAGTCAAACATTGAATATTTTCTGAGCTTTGAAAATCAAACTAACTGCATTTCCATTTGGTTGACTTTCCTGTTGTTTTTTAAATTTTTTTTCCCTTGCTCTACATACCATCTTGCTTTCATCCATCTCTTTTTTCCATACAAGTATTATTGAGGACATTAGCTGTATGCATTGATTGAAATCATGACGTCCTTGCAATTTGCATAATTGTAAAACGTTCCAGATTTTCTGGTAAAAAAGGATTTGTTGCAATTTCTCCTATTTAAAGTTATCCATATGTAAAGATCAAAAACCATTCCTGCCTTCACAGCTAAATTTTGTTGATTTATCTTTTCTGTTCCCCAATTTTCTGAATTTTGGTTTTAGCCATTTTGTATTCTAGATGTGTTTTGTACCTGAAGAGCTTACTGATACAATTTAAACCTCATACATAATACATTTTCAAATGCTTTTTGGCATGTTTCCATGGTCCAATTGATCATCGGATCCAAACATCTTTCACTATTAGTACTTTCCTGCTCTGAAATAACTCTCCCTTGCTTATATTTGTTGCTTCATCTGTTACATGAAGCATAAGCGTGTTTGATACTATGTTATTTGATAACTGACAAATAGTTGTGATTTTTGCAGACTTATATTCTGGATGTTCACCCTTTCAATCCTCGTATAGCCATGAGTGCTGGATATGATGGGAAATTGATAGTGTGGAATGTATGTACATAGCCTCTTGCTTGTTTTTTTATATTTTTTGGATGTTTTTGTGTTTAGCTTTACTGATGCTATTCATTCGCTCCTACTCATGCCTTACCTTTGTCTCTATATATCTGAAGATATGGGAAGGCACTCCAATTCGGACTTGTGAAATTGGTCACTTCAAGCTGGTTGATGGGAAGTTTTCTTCGTAAGTTTATCATCAAATTTTTGAGTTTCTCTCTTTCTTTTCTCTTACTGCTTTGGCTTGTTACTTCTGTTTATTTTGGTTCAAATCCTTTCTAGCATGTATGAACATTTTCATTAATCCCATTACCCATCATGAGAAACCTTCGAAGTACAATTTTATGTGAGAGTTTTATTCGATATTGTGACCTATGTACAAGTCCTGGAAGCACAACGCATTAATGAAGTGACAACTGTTTAAGGCATCTTCATCTGACTAATGTGGATCAAGTGCAAATGTTATCCCCGGTGGCTATGGTGATGGGAAGGGACGGTTTTAGGTTTGTTGCACTTATTAGCGAGATACAAGAGTTCTTGTCATGTCCACATCTTCAATTTCGAAGATAGATTCCACATCTTCAATTTCGAAATATGTATATTATGTGGAATTTAAAATACAATTCTTTATAGTTTGATGACCACTTCATTTCCACTGTAAATGACAAGTAACTAGTATCCGCCTCTGAGTTGTCTCATCCCATATGCTGGTGCTATTATGTGTCAGGATGGGGAAGGTGATAAAGGATGTATGGCTAAGAAGTTTTAAATGATATTGAAGGCGTGGAATTTAGATTCAGTAACTTTGGACTAGAATGCCAGAAAACTTAAATCAATCTCTGTCATTTTGATGACCATCACATGTACTGTAAATGACTAGTAACTTGAAGCTGCCTCTGAGTTTTCAACTATTGATTCTATTGTGATTATCTTAACCAGCCAGGGATGGGATGTCGATTATTCTTTCTGATGATGTCGGTCAATTATATATATTGAATACTGGGCAAGGTGAATCTCAAAAGGATGCAAAATATGATCAGGTATTTGGAAATCACCAGCATAGAGTTGTATGTCACTTTAATCAACCAGAGATGTCATGCTTCTCTTGTTGACAGTTCTTCTTAGGGGATTATCACCCTCTCATTCAAGATACACATGGAAATGTCCTTGACCATGTTAGTTGTCTGTTTCTTAAATTCCTATTCATTCTCTCTCTCTTCATTTATTACTTATACATCTTCTGCATAACGGCTCATTGACTTATCATGTATGATATTGATACTGCTTTACCTGCGATGTTTTATTGATGTTTACCAGCAATGTGTAAAAATTATGATAAAATTTGTATGTATACAAATTTATTTGTAGATGCAATTGTCTATACACAATTCAATTGTATAATATTGTTTGGGAGTTTATCGTTAACTGTTATGCACGGGGATGAATTACCCAGAGGAGATATTTGATAGCATACTATTATCAATGTACTCAATGCAGACATGATTCCTTTTTAAATCTTGACAAAAATGTAGAATATTTAAGTAGTTCAAGCTTTGGGATAACCTTTTGAGTTATTGATTTAGGAAACACAACTTGCTCCTTACCGGAGGAATATGCAAGATCTCCTTTGTAATACAGGTATTTTTTTAACTCCTTTTCCGCTTAACTTTTGATTTTATATTAGCAATGCTATTTTTCAATGTCAATGTTTTCGTGCAATGATTTTTTTGTGTTGGAAAATTACAGGCATGATTCCATACCCAGAGCCTTATCAAGGCATGTACCAGCAACGGCGGTTAGGAGCTCTTGGTATTGAGTGGCGTCCATCTTTTATAAGATTTGTTGTTGGTGTAACGTCCCGACCCGCATGGATTGAAGCGTCACTAGATTAACTTTACTTTACCCGTAGACCGTAGACTTACTAAAATAATTAACTATGCTTTTAGATGAAAGCATAAAAATTTAACTCAAAGAATTTAATTCGAAAATTATTTAATTTTAAATAACA
>CAIGRP010086512.1:0-46218 GCA_903798385.1 Fraxinus cuspidata | reverse complement strand
AGGAAACTAAAATAAGGAAACTAATAAAATCCTAATTTAATTAAAAATCATATTCTAATCAATAAATAAAAGAAATCATATTCTAAATAAGAATAAAAAGATAAAACATATTAGAATTACAAAAGATAAATCACAATTGTAGTAGAAAACTACTAATCATGATTATGTATTACATCAGTATGACTCTGATGTGTAAACTTCTCTTATATAAGTTTATTTAAATAGTTGAATTGATAGGAAGATAAGATAGTATTGAACATTATTAATGAAAAAAAACATTTAAAATTTTATTTATCATAATAACTCGAAATGTATACCAAGCATGCACTATATTGTGAAAATAGATTACAAACAATGATAACAGACTAAGTCTCGTTTTTTATAACTTTAGGTTCGTCGACTATGTGAATTGTTTTTATTGATTCTTTTAAATAGGAGATTACAATTATCTGTCTTAAATTAAAGGGTGTTGACTTATTATCAATAAAGTTTAAGAAGTCTACTAATTCTGCTGGGTTTTGATACCTAATAAATTCCGGGCGATGATGAAAAACAATTGTCTGAAATTTATCGACACCACTTAGTTGACTCGACTCGACTTGAATATTACCGACACTTTTGGAAGGTCCAAGTTGGAGATGGATTGGTGGTTGTGATTTTTTTTTGGTTTTGGATCATTGTTAGGTCTACTTACCTTATTATCTATTTGGCCCAATCAATTAGTCATTTGGCCCAATCAATTTGTCCCTTGGCCCAACAATATGTAACCTAATCCATTTTGAATATATATACCCATTCCTCCAAAACCGTTTTATTGTGTGGTGCAATTGTGTGTAGATAGAGGAGCCGTTCTTGGTGTTTTTGAGTGAAACCATTGCTTCATCTCATCTTCCTTCCTTTGTGGTTAATTGCATCCACCATTATTGACCATTTGTTGGTTAATAGAAGAGTGAAACTTGTGGCAACCGGTGTAGGAGGTGTTTGAGTCGAGTTGATGCGTTTGGTGTCGATTGTGTTAATTTCTGAGCCCGGAAATTGAGATTTGAAGCATCATTATTTAACAAATTCTTTTCATTACTTCGGTCGGGAATTGATCTAGACGACTATTGACTTCTATCCGTCCACAATACTTGGGTTTTGTACTGTTAGGGCAACTTCTATTATAAAATTTGTTGACATCCGACTTGTGACCTAATTAAATTCATTTGTTATATGCACTTAACTAATGCTAAATTAAGGTCGGATCCCACCAATCATATGCTATAGCTTCACTCTCTAATCAGTTCATTAATCATTGGGGACCATATTTAAGGTGTCTTCATGATAATCTGATGTAACCGACCTCAGCAACCAATCAAGATATGTCATTGGCGTACCTTCCCAACTTGATATTGTATGTTGATTTGACATCAACCAATCAGGACTTAAGCCATTGGCACAAGTTCACAGCTCGGTATTGTATGTTGATTTGACAAGAATATGAAAGATACATGCCCATTTTTTCTTATAAAAAGGAGGACGGTATCCTTGGGTAAGGGAGGGAGAGGAAGCCTAACAACTTCATATTTCAAATATCTTCTTTGATAAAAACACTTGTAATTTGTAAGTAATTATTAATAAAAATCCTTATTTACACTTGAAGGTGGCTTGAATTCTGTTTATACAATTTTCGACGTCAACAAAATTCAAACTTTATTTTGTATATATAGTTTGTATTTTATGGCGCAATAATTTTAAGCATTGTACGTCTGTTTCTAGGTTTTAAAACATTCTAATTTCTAGTTGTGTACTTTACATTGTTTTCTGCATATTCTTTCAAAACAATATAAACAGAAGTCTCGATTTAATGTATCTTAAAGAATGTCTAAAGTGAAAAAATAAAATACAAATCCATTTAAACTTCGTTTCACGATTGAATTATTTAATTATATAGTTGTTCAATCCGTCTAACTCTATTAGTTTACCAAATAAGAACTTTCGTGTTATCTTACCATTATTGATAACAAAGGGAAAAATAGAGAGCTGGGTTCCGCAACCTTTCAAATGGTATGGTCATTAACCTTTAAATTTGAGACTTTAGATTCTCAAATAACAATTCAAATATGTAAGCACTTGTTTGATCTTCATTATTTTTAAAATTCGTTTCTTTCTCTTATTTTCAACTACACATTTTTAATACAATAATATTACACGTAAATTTGAAATTTTTCCTTATTTTTTAATCACATATTCTCCATCAATCTATTATTCAAAAATACATTATTTGCCAAATAATGTGGCTCGAACAACAGTTAAATGAGGTCATTACATGATGAATGTCAATATAACGGCTTGTTTGAGCCCCATTTTCGTAAAAAAAAAAAAAAAAATTGCATTGTGGGTGGTGTATTAATGGGAAATGTGTGGTTAAAAATAAGAAAACAATTTGAGTTTATGTGCAATATTATTTTATTGAAGAATGTGTGGTTGAAATTGGATCAAAAAATATTCAAGAATGCACTTTAAAAAAAATGGATTCAAACAAGGGTTAAACATTAAAAATGCATGCAACTTTGTGTGAATAAAACTTGAAAAACCACTAATGTGCTCTTGTTTTACACCACGTGAAAGTCATGTACAATTTTAACGGCTACATTAACTATTTTCGTCACGTGTTAACACAAACTAAGAAATTTAAATAGGTTGAAGACCCAAAAGTTCAATTTTGAAAGTTGAGAACCTACAACCACACTACGTGAAAGGTTGACGAGTCCAACCCTAATTTTTTCAATAACAAAATTATAAATTCAACAATCCAATTGTGACAAAATAAAGTTCGGGACCCAACCTCACAAACTTTTATATTTTTAATCGACAATTCTATTACATTCAAGTCAAAAGTGCGTGTCTTAATTATTGACACCATTTCATCAGTCAAAGATTATTGACAAAACTGAATACACTTTTTAATGAAAACCCTACAAGAACATATATCATTAAGATAAATTAATCCTTGTCTTAACCGAAAAAGTACTTACTTTTATCATGTCGAAAAAGGAAGACCATCCATTTATAGTGATCATTTAAAGCAAATCTACAGAATTCTTTTTCACTTTCCTCTGATGATGATTTGATTATCTTTTGATTTAAAAATAATTATTATTCAATGATCATGTTAAGAACTTTGTAATCGGTACATTTTGGTCAAATCTAGACGATAAGCTCGAGAAAAGATACTAAAGATTGTGAATGCCCATGTTATCAATTATATAAATGTAAACTTTATACAAGTAAATTTTTTTGTAGAATT
This sequence comes from Fraxinus cuspidata, assembly GCA_903798385.1. Classification (NCBI taxonomy): domain Eukaryota; kingdom Viridiplantae; phylum Streptophyta; class Magnoliopsida; order Lamiales; family Oleaceae; genus Fraxinus; species Fraxinus cuspidata. The sequence continues at coordinate 42,929 of CAIGRP010086512.1, read as the reverse complement.
CATTACATTAAGGCACAATATCTAGACTTCTCCAACGAAGACAAGAATAAAGTGTGACAAAAATAAAATTTTAGAGGCTTCGAAGATTGGATATTAAAGTACAATACATGTAAAAACTTAGAGATGTCACTGCTATTTTCAAAAAGAATTTATAAAAAAAGTAGAAATTTGTTCGAAAAAAAGGTACTATTTACGCGGTAGACTAATAACCAAAAGAAAGTGACTCAGAGAAGTCTCACACCACGATGTTTGCAAGAGCTTTTATCAAAGTTCCCTGATCTATTTAGTCTCAAAAATTTGGCCTTGAGCTTGGTGTGCAGTGGTCTATTTTTGGATCGGCCCTTTATAAATTTCTATTGGGGAAATTACATAAAATCGGATTTTTTAAGTTACCATTTCAAAAATCAAATTTAAAAATTTGTTTATACAAAAATCGAATGATAATTCAATAATAATAATAATATTATAAAATTAAATTAATTTATATATCAACCCTACCTCTCTCTCTCTCTCCTCTCCCTTCTCTCTCCATCGTCGGTACCAAAACTCTCCCTTCTCGCTCTATTGTCGATACCAACCAACACTCCAACGCTACACTACGCAACGCTGTGCAGCGCGAAGCGGCATGCACAGACCGCTAAACAGCGACGATGTGCTTTACTCACAGGCTGATGCGCTTCGCATTCGCGCTGTGCTGTGCTGTGCTGCCCGTCACTTTGCAGTGCTCCACTTACAAGACGCTGCTTCGCGGCATGCCAATACCAACCACCACTCGACAACGCTTCACGCGCTATGCAGCGTTCACAGCATCTCTGTGAGGCGCTGATTTGCACACCGTTGTGCGGTGTTCGTCGCGACGACTGTTGTGTTTTTTTAGGGTGGTCAATCTGAAAATGAAAGCGGTGTTGATTTGAGTGCCGCAGCGACGCTCATAGCGCCGCTGTGATGCCCTGATATGTTTGGTGCTCGTCGCGGTGGTGACAGTGGTGTTGATGTTGCTATCGAGATTAATGTAAGACGAAATTTGTTTCCAACCGTTACATTGTTTGAATAGTGTTTTTATTTTGTTTGCTATCAGTTATAGTTGTATTTCCATTAGTGGAGCGTAGCAAAGCATATTACTATGTATTGCAGCCTTAAATACAATAGCTAGGTTTCTATTTGATTTCAACATAGCAGAGCATGTTGCGATGTTGTAGTGGTGGTGGCGGCGACGGCAACAATGACGGTAGTGGTCGTGGCGTTGGGGTGGGGTGGGGTTGATTGTGATCAATAAATTAGTTGATTTGTGACCAATAAGTAATATGTGATATAAAAAAAAAACATCGTGACTCACAATTTATTAAGTTGTGACCAAAAAATAATTGGCGAACAATTAATTTGATAATTTGTGACAGTAAATAAATTGTGACTTATAAAAATTTGTGATTTGTGACTAATAAATAATATGTGACCTAAAAATTTGAATTGTAAATTATAAAATTTGTGATTGGTGACCTGAAAATAATTTGTGACGTATAAGATTTTTGATTAGTGGGCGAGAAATAATTTGTCACTAAATTGTATAGATTTGTGATCTTAATATTTTAATTAATAATATATATATTTGATTAATTATTTCATAAATAAAATTTAATTAATATCTAATTTTTGAAATTTTAAACCTTATTTCTTAGTTTATGAAATATGTCATACTTAATCTCTTACAAATGAAATTTTCCTGTTTCTATTTTTATTGACATGGGTTTGGTATGTGGGCTTTTCTGCCTGAGTAACAGCCCATGATAATCCTCACAATAATCATTTACCAACCTAAATAAAGCACGCAAAAAGATTTTGCAATGCTAGATATGGAGAAGTTAACTTGTGCCTGCACCAACCTGAATCTGATTAAATATAACAAATAGTATATTTTAATCTTAAGAATAATTACAGTTGGGTCCTAAACCGAGCAAACTTTTGCAAGTTTTATCCAAAAATTTGATTTATATCAATATTGGTCCCAAACATTTCATAATAGTGCATCAAAATGACACGTGGACGATTTTCGATAAGAAATCATTAGCTAACCAAAAGTCAGCATTTGACCATAATTTGTCAAAAAAAATATTCATGTTTTCTAATCCATCCAACCTCAACCCCTAAACCATAACCCACTAATGGAACAAACATCCTATAAGTTATTGTCGCCTGAGCTACAACAACAGCATCATCAGCCACCGTTCTCCACCTCCGTCGACCCCATTCTAATCATCCACATCAATTTAATTTCTCCCTAACAAGAATCTTTAAAAGAAATTGTAAAAAATAAATCAAGATATAAAACCAGTAGTAATAGGTGATGGCGGATGCTCCTCCACCTAATATGAGATTGGATGGATTAGGGGTTAGGCATTGGATGGGTGGTTGTATGGATTGGGAAAGGTATATATTTTTGTCAACTAACATATTTTTGGATGAAAATCATTTGAGGTATTTCTAACGCACATTTATTAAAGATTTGGGATCTTCATTGAAAATTTTTAAAGGTTTGGGACCTCCAATACAAATTAAACTTTTTTTATTTAAAAAGATTAAAAGAATATTTTACCCTTTTCCAAAATTGGTGAAATTATGGTCAAACGCTGTATTTTGATCGACTACAGGTTATTTGGATGAAAATCGTTCAAAGGTCCTTCATCCACACAAGTTTGAATGGTTTGGAACCAATGCTACTACAAATAAGAGGTTATGTAAAATCTACAAAATTTTGAAAGATTCGGGATCGCGATTGCAATTATCCCATAATTATATGATTGGTAAAGATCAATGATGAAACTCGAGACCTGAAAGGATATCAGAGACGCAAGAAAAATGATAGTAGTCAAAGCATTAAAATGGACAACTAAAAAGACGTTGTTAAGTCGCCTAGACATGGGCATTTTATTTATTATCATGTTAATTGCTCGGCTCTATGCATTATGTGGTCGCATATAGGAGGCGGTGGCAGATCCAGGATTCTTGGTCGATTAGGGTAGTTGTCGACCATCGATCGTCGTTTTCTACTTTTCACTCAATCAAAGAAAAGGGGCACTGAATACAATTTATGGGTGCTTCTGAGTAATACCCAAAAGACAAACTTAGCCATCTTTCTTCCACGAACAAAGTTTGAAAGAGAATATTACAGAGTGCAACTAAGCTAAGTGTATTTTGGTTTATGAAAAGACTATACCAAGAAACCACGAGTAAAATTCAAATCGTTTTTCACAGATCCAAGCATCAAATTATTATCTTTCTACAAACAACTCCAAAAGCACCAAGCTTAAGAAGATGTCATCGAATAAAAATGGAATCTTCAGACAGACATAAGAGCCAATTCAATCTCATAATTCAGCACCGCCTATTAGTCTATCACCATAATTGAAAAGAAATTAGCAATTGCACGAGAACAACAAAAGACTCAAAATTTAGCCTAAAATGCTCAAATTATTTAAAGTCTCATTCAGTAATTATAATTTGTGCGAGCACAAAAACAACAATACTCTAATAGAAAAATTACAATAAAGCAAACACACACACGTGTACAAGAAATCATCATCAACGGTTTTGTACTGTGAAATATTATCATACGTCTACATATAAATTTACACTCAAAAAAGTCATAAATCATAAATCATAATAAATCATAACTTATAACTCACACTTTCACAGTCATAACATAAAAAAATAAATTGAAGTCTAAAAAAACAAAAACCAAAAAAAGAAAAAAGAAAAAAAGAGAGAGACAAGACAGGTGACTCACGAAGTTACTAGTTAGTAGCACAACGAAGATACCGTGGGTCAGTGGCGGAGACTGAAGAGGCTTGGCGGCGACTCGGCGGCAGCTAACAACAAGTCGTAGGGGCGAGAGGGAGGGAATGAGATAGGGTTTGGAATTGTGATCTTAATTCATTTTGCAATTGAATTAATTGTTACAATTAAATAATATATACACATTAAACGCAAAACATCATTCAGTGGACTGGGCCTACCTTATTTTTTTTTAAAAAGAGGACAACCAAAAGAAGAGGCCCAGAATTAAAAAAGAAAAAAGCTCATTCCAATTGCCTGTCATCTTCCAAATTCCTCCATGCGCGGCGTTTGAACTTCAATTTTCAAGCTTCCTCCTTGGCTCCGACCGTCACTGCCGCTACGCATGTTTTCTTTTGGGCCAAGTCACTTAAGGTAAAAAGGCCCACAGGCCATAGCATAAGCCCAAACTTTAAAAAAATGGTTACCTTGCCTCGCAATCGCCGCCTAGCCGGTCCGATCACCTTCTTCCTTCCTTCCACTGTTCCGACAGTCCCAACACGCGCGGCCGCACTGGGTCCGCCACTAGTATGAGGTCCGCCACTAGTATGAGGACTACCAAATTATCCACAACCATAATAATTTGTGTAGAGAAATCTCTCCCTCCCATTGTTGATTCATTGTAGGGAGGGACTATAACCATAGATAAGAATTAAGATACCATCACAATGTGAAATTATGCAGCTATGTAGGACCAGATGAAAATAAAAACATGTAGGTGATCAATGCAATATTGACAAATAAATGTTGACAAATTTTCCAACATTAATATTTATAATTAGTAGGTCACCTACCATATTAAATTTCAACAAAACTATAGTAGTCAGTAGGTCCCGACCGACCTTTTGTTTTTTTTGCCGGTATATAGGTGTTGAGGCAGTAATATTTTGTGGGGGAGAAAAAAAAAAAGAATAGATTTTATTTATGATAAATAAATTATTGTTAAAATGTTAAATGGCAATAAAGAAGTTAGGAAATGGGCACTTTTCGTTCCCATATCTTTGCTATTTATTACTAATCTACCATCAATTTTTTTCTAGTAACATACGCCTCCAACCTTTCACTTAATTGTAAATCGCATCCTTGTCCATTTTCGCCGGTTTAAAAATATAAAATGATGAATTTGTCATTCCCCTTAAATAATAAAAAGAAAGGCAAAAAAAAAAAACAATAAAGAAAAAATTGCAGTAGCAGTTCCGTATATTTTCAAAAATTACAAATAGATCATCTTCTTTTCCAAGACCCCTACCTCAACCACCCACCCCATTGATTTTCGGATATTTTCGTTATTTGTTGGCAGTGGGTGTGAACTTCGAAAACTACAATTTAAAAAAATTGCATAGACGGTGACAATAATAATACATACTGTAAGTTACTATTTTAATTACATTTAAATCATATTACATACACATAATAGGACTTAAATATAAATTAATATAGAAAGTACCTTATCAAACGTAGAATTTCTTTTAAAAGGAATTATATAACGTAAAAAATTACAGAAAATTGATAAGATACAAAAAATTACGTTCTATTTTGTACCGATTAAAATCAAGATTTTAATCTAATTCAAATTCAACAATCAATTTTAACAACATATTTTATAGGACTCACAAGTTTGGTGGGGATTAAAATTATATTTTGAGAAGATTTTTATTGAAATTGATGAAATTGTGTAGTTGAAAAGTTGCGAGTCTCATAAAATATATGGTTAAAATTAATTGTTGACTTTGACTTAAATTAAAATTTAGATTAAAATCTCGTTCATAGGAATAATGATAGTATTATTAAGAGCTACTTTCGCTCTTACTCAAAAAGACATTAAATCATTATGAAACAGGAACATGTTGTAATTTTTGAAGTATAACAAACTTTAAGATACACATGGTTTGTGAAATTCTCATAAATTCACCAGATTTTTCAACTTTGTCCCCTAAATACTGCCTAGTTGACCCTACAAAATATGGGTTATGCTATATGTATACCTTTTTTTTTACTTAATCTTTTACATACACTCATAATAGGTTATGGGGACCACACATTTGTGAGTTTTTTTATTCATGCGAGCCCCGTGCATGTGAAAGGATGACACATTTTCGATAACCCATATTCGATACAAAGAGAATTATTCATAAAATATATAGCTACTACTTTTTGGATAAGATTGGTCCTACCGATCATATAGTTCTACAATCATGTTTGGTGTGCATCATTGTTTAGTTAGACAATTTAAGAATAAAACAATTTTTTCATCTAATTATTTGCTGATAATAATAAAAATGTCAACAAGGGTGTAATAAATGAGGTATGATCCATAAGTTCTAAATCAGGGAACAATTAAATTAACAAATACCCTTAATTCCGTATTTACTTTTAACCCCCTTTTTATTCTAAAAATAACTTTTTTTCTTTTTAATTCTTTACGATAAATTGTGTAATACATCGTGTTACGTGTTTTAGAATTATGTTACACATTTTCACGAGCCTATTTTCACCATCGACGTCATCACTCGTAGCGTAGTGTGTAATGTCACTTATTTCTACTGTCATCGCGGCCACCACTTTTAGTATCTATTGAAAAAGACAAAAAGTATATTATCTTATACAATAAACAAAACAGTAGAGCTAGCCAGCCATAAATTTTGAGTGCGATTTCAAATCTGAAATCAATGGAATTGGGACGGTGATGAAGATGGTGTTAGGATGGTGATGAGGATGTTGGTTGCAGAGAGGTGGCCGAAGTTGTCTGGCTTACAGGTGGTGGAGAAGTGGTTGGAGTAGAAGTGGTGGTGCTGCTTGGTTGTTATTGTGGTGACTATTGCGTGGTGGTGGAGATGGTTTTGGATGGGGAGGGAGGAGAAAGTGGTACTAGCGATGGCGGCGGCGGCGGTGATAAATGTGAATCCACTTTAAATCTCAATAAACACTTGTAGGCTTATATTTGGGCAAATTTCTAACTGAAGCCCACTCAATTTCCTGGTCATGGATCCATATTCTAATTGAGCCTTTTTAAAATCTACAGTACATCGAGGCCCAGACCACCATACTTATTAAAGATTCCAAAATCTAGCAAAGAAATTAAGAAAATTTCATTTTTGACCTTATATTTACAAACGTAAGACAAATTAACTTATTGTAATTCTCTTAAAAAGGTAAAAATAGGATTGTCACCCCAATCTTTATGGTAGCGTAGTTTTGAATTTATAACTTGAATCTTTAACTTATTTAAATATGTGAATATGGATCCTTATATAATTTAAAAAGTTTGGCATCAGTTTTGCCCTCTAACTTGAAATCACGCGAGGGTTGATCGTTAATTTAATGTCCACATGATAGTTTTTGTCATGTGCACATCCAAATTCACATATTTAAACAGAATTTGAATTAGAACTTCATTTTTTAAGATTGTAAGATCCAAAATCACTAGTAAGGCAACTCACTTTAATTTTCCCTTTAAAATATATAAACTTTAGTTTACTTAGTCAATGCAACAATTATGTATTATAAGCTTGTTTAACATTGCTTGTAACTAATCTAACATACTTATTATCCATACATTTCGTGAAATCTACATGTATTATCAATTTATTCATCATTCATTTATATTTGTTTATAATTTAAATTCATTATAATTCCTTCTCAAATATACACTATAATTCAAGTACCCTCGTCGTGATTTCAATTTCACTCCTCGAATCAAGATCAGTTCGTAGTTAGTTCTTCATAAATATCGTTGCTCAAAAAAGAAAAAAAAAAGAAAGAAACTATCTTTAGGCCCGCCTAATGCAGCTATACAAAATGTGTGTGTGAGAGAGAGAGAGCATCTTAGGTTGAGCATGTGCAATCTCCTCTGTAAAGAGAGATTGAACAATCAAAGTACAGGTGCCACTGATTGACAATGAAGTGACATTGTTGGGGGACAACTTAAGAGAGTGAAAAAATAATTTTAAGCAATTTTTTCACACTAGTCAATGGTTGGTACTTAGGGGGAATATGCACACTCATTTGTGATTGATCCATATACTAATAATTACACCTATTGAGCTAGCTAGGTCCTTCCACATAAATTTGGTATCTTTCTTTTTCTTCAAGGTGGGGATGGCATCATAAACTGATTTGTTCAACGAGAAAGTTCGGTCCACAAGGGCTAACTAGCCCAATTCCCACGAAACCCTTTATTTATTTATTATCATTTGAACGTCGACTATTTAAAATTACATTACATTATCACATGACTCTCTTGAAAATATGTCTCACTTGAAAATTTTAGTTATTAGAACAAGTTAGAAGGGAAACTTAACTACGTGAAGTTAAGCATGCGAAGATCACTTGATCGTTTTAATGCAAATTTTATTGAATTTTGTTAAGCGTGTATGTGATTGAGAGATCAGACAGATGGCAAAGAGGGTGTAGGGGTCTAGTTTGTGCACATGAGATTGATCCAATGTCACTATCAGTAAAACCCCACATATCTCACTCACAAAAGCTTAGATGCCTATTCCATCTTTCTATGATTGTGTGTCACTTTCAAAACTCTGTAAACTTGAGAAATTTGCGTCATCAAAAGTCCCACACCCAAAATCATGCAGCCGTACTACTTTACTTTTACATATACCTATGGCTGCACGAAATTTTGTACTAATTAGTGACAAATTATGTGTCGGTTTAATTCAATATTTCTATGCCACAAACTTTTATGCGACTTTTAGCATTTAGTATTGAAGACAAGAATCTTTTAATTTTCCAATCTTTTGCGTCTAATCACCATTAAGGATTGAAGGAAACAAATCATTAGATTAACATCTTGTTTTATAAAACTCCCACACTTTTCAAATGATTAAACTTCGATATTAATCACATATTTTATGAAATTCATAATTTTTATCATTTTTCTACTATACATTTCATTAAAGCCATATTTGACAACTATTATTTTAAAAAATAAATTCTGCATACTTATTTTCAACTACCCATTCACACAATAATATTATGCACGTAAATTTAAAATTTTTTCATACTTTATAATCACACATTTTCCTAAAATTACTATTGAAAACGTTATTTGTTTCCAAATAATGGTTGTTAAACAGAGGCTAATTTAGTAACAAATTAATGATAGTTTTTTTAAAGGTTTATAACAAGATGGTCGAGATGTCTCTCTCTCTCTCTTTTATAGGATTTTTTTTTCTAGCTTTTCAAATCGACTAGAATTTGACATCGACTCCTACCGATTTATTAACAAAACAAGTTTTGAGAGGATAAAATTCAAAGTTATCACAATAAAATAAAAATTCCTCAATAATAATTCTTCCTCGATGCTAAATACGGTGGCTATCAAACTCAAACTCCGTAAATCTTCTTCTATGCTAAAATTGGGATCAGGGAAGAGGAGAAAAGGGATAGGATTTTGTGTAGAAAATTAGAAAAACAAGTGGTTGTGACAAGGAAGGGAAATGAAATAATGTGACAGTGCAATAATGAAGAAAAGGTTAGAAAAGAAAGCTGATTAGCCATCTTTCGTTTCTTGTTTTTGGGACATAAAAGCTTTTAGGCCAAATTTACAACGCGTTCACGTGATAGCTGCCTTTGAGCTTTTTCCCACTCATTTAAGTGAGAAAATGGCTACTCAGCCAACATCTATTACACATCCACTGACCCCTTCTTTCTGATCTTCCATTTTGCTCTCCCATTTCCAGACACACACACACACACTCTATGCATACAAACTAACGTACATATATACATACATATGTATGTACATACGTATGTATGTATACATGAAGTTGAAGTCATAGTGCCTACACCAACCACACAGCTTCAAATTCGATTATTCGGTTAAAGTTAGGTTTAACTGATTTTAGTATTACATACACATTCCTCGTCGAATCGACATTGGACTCACATATACTTTTATTACTTATGTTGACGATGTGTATTTGTGGGTTTTCGAGTGAACAATTAGTCTTGTCGTGATTGATAGGTAAACGACCTGCAATATTAGAGACTACTGATCTTCTTCTTAGTTTAGCCACGTGAGGTGCATTTCGTCAAATTGTGGTGACTTTTCCATTGTGAGGTGCATTTCATCAAATTGTTGCAACTTTTCCATCTATTTATTAGTGTGCGAGTTATGAGTTGTGATACTTATCGTTGAGGTCCAATAATGTGTGTATATATTGCACTTTTTGAGTAATTATAAAATGAAGTCTTTCGATTTATGGTAGTGAATTCAATTTACTTATAAAATAATTATCATTTACTTCATATTTGATGTTTCTAGATCAAATACATAAACTAGTCCAAAAGACCATCTACGACTAATCTAAAAAAAAATTGCTCAATACGTTCACGGATAATATTACTAATTTCGTCGGCTCGAATGGTTATCATGAATATTTCTTAATTATTTTTTAAAAGAAAAAAATAAGTAAATAAGTAAGTTTGTTTTAAAATAAATAATGTTTATAATTAATAAAAATTAGTAACAAGTGAGTTAATAAGTTGATTCTTACTTAAAAGTTAAAAAGAATGACTTATTGCTAGCTAGCTAGCTAGAATCATAGGGCAGACACTGGTATCCAGCTCCACCATCACTGGCACTGAAAATTTTCTTCCTTAGACAATAATGCTCTGCAGTCATCCACTAATTATCCAACTATATTCAGTCAACTTTATTCCATGTACTCCTCACCCACTTTGCTACAATTTTATTTTCATAATATTGTTGCAACAACAAGGTACGTACCAAATGTACCAAATTTGCTGCCCATCATAAATAAGGTAAGATCCTTGTATAAACAATGTAATAATTTTACTCGACAGTAACGAGCACAATGCACCCTCAATCACGATCTTGTTGTGGGTTAAGTGTCCGTTTGGTGGGGTTTTTGAAAAGTCAATGATTGTTCAAGAAACTTTTCTACAAGAAATATAAGTAAAACCCTTCTTAAATGGATCTTATCTTCTTACGGGAATAATAAAAATTCAAAAGAAAATTGAATAACAAGCTAAGCAAACATGCAGATTAATTTATAACATGCATGCACCTAGAATACATTAATGTGCATAGACTCTGCATGATTAAATGTGAAATAATTGATTTCAGATTTTGGAAGGTCTAAAATCAGATTTGGATATTGGAAATTGTAGTAATTTTAGATTGTTGGAGATTTGATTTTATTGCTCCAAGAAACACTGAAATTTAGATCGATGCATGGACATCATCAGAATAACTAATAACTACTTGTCTTGAATTTAATGTTATTGCGTCTTTTTGTTTTAACAATTGTATTTCTCATCCCTAAAGTTTCAAGTTTATCTCAATTACATTCAATTTTACTCCACATTTATAATAGTGGTGAACATGGATAGGAATTTGGAATTCCCGAATTTCGGGGTATGGTAATAAATTTACACATTCTCCTTCAAGGAGTGATTACAAATCGGAGAGACACTATATCGACATATGATAACGAGAAGTATGACTAGAATACATAAAGTATAGTTATTTAGATGTTCATTGTACTTCCCGTTTTTGGGTGAGATAAGTTTATCTTTTATTGTAATATGTTTTATTTTGGCATTAATAAAACATGCCACCAATAGTGGTTATTTTCCCATTTAAAAAAAAAGTCTACAATCTATCGAATGTGATATGTCCCGCGAGCATTTCATCTCCAAAAATTCTCATCACAAGTAGTGGTGGACAGTGGCGGAGGCAAGTGAGGGCCAATAGGGTTTCATGCCCCAACTGAAATCTGGAAAAAAAAATATATTATAGAAATTTTTTATGTATATTTATGTTTGAAAAAAAAATAAAACATCGTTAAGTTAGATCACCAATGATTTTGTCTCTTGACTCTGCCATTGGTAGAGGAAGCGAAACAAAAATCTCACTGAAGATTTAAAACTTAGATTTTTGAATAGTCGATAACACGTAATATCTTGATAAATCCAGATGACATATATATATATATATATATCCAAGTGAGGAAGTACCATTTTTTTGGGTTTTTCAATCCTTTCACTATTGACAACATATCTAAAGAGCCTTTAAGAAAATGACCAAACGAATGTACATATTTCCAAAACAAGAAAAATGCCAACTTATAGTATATGTATGTATTCTCAGATTCTTATCCTAGTTTACTATATGTCAGTTCCTGAACAGTTCATATTTGATGTTCCCCCTTTTTCTCAATAAATAAATAAATAATGATTATAATCTACGTTGAACCAACTTATTTAAAAGTTTAAATTAGTAAAAGAATACTTTACCTATAGTTTAGAACAACAAAATTTGCAAGGGTTACATCGAAACCGACAGTAAACTCGAGAACTAAATATGTAAAGAATCCTTTTACATATTTAATCATATCCAAGGAGACATTCCAAATCATCAATAATGTTATTTGAAGGGCAAAAAAGTGGTCATCAAACATTCCAAATCACTTATAATAATGAAGAGTCTCCAACAATCCAACACTTCATGCAATTATTAATTAATTAATATAATTATAAGTGAATCTATTCGAGGAAAAAGTGAAGAAGGTTTGTCTCCATAAGTATGCATTATTATATAAATAGTTTTAGACGAGATTTAATAATTCAAGATTTCGTAGAAAAGATTTTACAATCCTCTTTTAAAGTGGACGCAGAAAATGGATAGATCGAGTAAACTAAACTAAAATAAATATAAGAATACATGTAGATGAAATGTAACTTGTAAATTCGATATTTTAAGTGTAGTTAATATAAGAACAATTTAGAGTTTAATTAATTGAAAAATAATTTAATTGATGTATGAGACAAAATAAGATTGGAAAGGATGGGAAGTGCAGAGATTCCAGTTGATTAATGGAGGAAAGGGATGGGGCATTCCTACACTTTGTTATCTCTTGACCAATGCCTTTTCTGCCACTCTTCTATGCCACACCTCAAACTTCAGTAAATAATATACGTCTGTCGGAGCGCGGGAAAGCAGGTGCGGCGGAAGCGTAAGGAAAAATAAACATAGAATCGACAAACTCATTGATTAAGAGCATCAAGAATGAATAACTAGAATGGGAAAGATTTCGAAATTCTTAAGATCAATTTTGATATTCTTTGAAATTCACAACATTACAATTATTAGACTCTAAAAGTTCGGTATTGTTATTTATTGTCACTAACCGGTCCCCATATCATGAATTGGTAATTTGCGTGGTTCGCTGCCAGCTTTGGATGTAGTAGCCGTTTCACGGGCTCCCTCTTTAGAATCGAACTCTAATTTTTCATCACCACTTTAATAGGTAGTGGTCTTACTATCGAAAGTTGATACGACAAAAAATTGAATGATGCATCGTCGGCACAAGGGCCATGCTATCCATCGAATTATTTTTTAGGTTTTGTTGCATCATATATATAATTGCATCAGTGAAATTTTATAATGAGTACAAAATCCAACGTAACTTCCTCCATCACTATCATTTATTAAATACAAAAACTCATTAAATTCCCATCCAAGAACGCTTCATTTCTTACATCATTGGCTCAGAAATTGTCCCCAACTTTTCCATTTTTCACTACCAGTCGTACATTCATGTACAACACACAATACACACACGTATACAGACATAAATATGTATGTACTAAGTATGTGAAGACAATGAAAAATATCAATGCTGTCTTCTATCATAAACAGAACAGCTGCATAATCTTCAATGCTTACAACAGTACAGTTTCTTGTTAATGAACGGTCAAATACTGTTTATGTCCTCTCAAACCTCATTCAAGTCTTGTCCAGTTCATTTAACTCGTATTTCACACGTTACAAAAGGAGGAAGATTTTATGAAAAAGTGGAGAGAAAAATTCTTTTGATTTTTTATATAAAAGAAAACAACTCAATGCCATTAAAGCTTACGACTCTTATTTAAAGCAATGACTAAAATCTAGATAATCGAACAATGACGAAAATTAAAAGTTGTAAAATTTAGAATTAATCCACAATGAACATAATCAAAATCCGAACTTATTTAATCATACAAAAATACCATGAAAATCCAAAAAAGGCATTTTCGGGGACCTAAACTTTTCCAGAAAATTGACACGCTACAAAATTATTTCTGTTGACGTCGATTGCACTTTTTCATAAAATTTTCTTTTTTCTATACCGCATCGAATACTGCATTTTAAATATGTGTTCAGGACTGTATAGTCTACCGTACCAGACCCGAGATTAGAGTCGAGCTTTTCTGGTCATCATGCATTAATGTCACACAGTGACTCTGTGAGTCAATTGACTGATAAAAAAGTAAAGTCATTGATATTAAGCATCAGTTTGTAATGATGTAAAATATTTCCAACTGCATGATGCAGTATTTATTGTAGCAAAAAATAGAAGAATTTACCATGGGACTGATAAAAGTACTCTGGGGAGTTCGACTACTCTTTATAACTACTGTCACAAATTTGTACCCACCATCATACGTCAGTCATTGAGATGATAAATTATTAACTGTATATGTGAAGTACAAACTCAGAAGAGGGTATTCACTAGCATTTTTCCTTTTCATCAGCACAGTTTTGTGGAATTCTCTTGGAGAGATTATTTGAAGTGAAAAATGATTATTTTTTAAGAATGTGAGATTAAAAAGTACGAAAAAAGTTATGGATTTATTAGTAGAATGTGTGGTTAAAAATGAGTTTAATGAAAAATAATTTTTATATAAGTTGTACAAAACAAACTCTCAATTGAATAATTTTTGGGATGGCCCGTTTAGTGTCTTATCAAGTGTAGCTTTTTAGTTTTGACATTATCATTCGTGTCTTCGAATATGATATGTTAATTTGTTTTAATGAAATATGTTACCTATAGTGGTCGATTTTAAAAATGAATGTGTTCATCTTCTCTAATTAAGATCTTAAACGAGGTAACTAACATAATATCATAATTAGTTAGACCAAAAAAACTGACATTACATGAGGGTTCCTACGTCAATAAAAAAAAATGACATTACAAGTTTAACTTTTGTTGCCGCCGTGCATATATGTAATCTTTAATTAAAAAAATAAATTTCAATCTATACGTGAGGTTGTTAAAGACTAAATTTTATACGGGGTGGTTCGAACTTCAGTAACAAGAAGAATTATTAAGTACTAATGATACTTAGCATGTATCAGGTGTACATTAGCTGATAAAGAACTTTCTTTGATCAAGAATTTTTTTTACACATTTATGAGATTGGCAAAATCATGTGATTTACTTTTTATATTGCTTTTGCCATTTATATAGCATATACTACTATATATCGTATTTAATGCATTTATGAACTGTGAAATGTGCGTACCCTGTTGAGATTGACTAGTTTTGACAATATATTGAAGTTTAGCATAAGGTGGAAATTAATATCGTTCGTATTATTGCAAACATTACTAATTTGGGATTATATATGTTATCTTTCAAGTTATAAAGATGCGTTCATCAATCCATCAAAACCCTAATTCTAGCTAGATCGATTGAGTAACAAAACAATTTTCCTTTTATAAATATCTTACGAGATCATAAAGGTGTGAACTTAAACGTCAAAAGGTCATCAGTTGGAGACAACCTTAGCGCATTTGTTTTGTCCCCAAATTCAAACAAAATTGTGGGCTCCCAGTACCCTAACATATACAAATAGAAAGAAAAAACCTAATATTTTTTTCTTGAAAATGTATACCTGCATGACTAAGAGCATGATTGAATAAAGTTTATTTAGGACAATGCTAAAAGAAAGTTTAAATTCAAACACACACACACATGAGTGTGTAAATAAGAGTTATTAAATACTGAATTTAGGAGGGAGCAGAAATTTTTTCCTTGGACTGAATTGAGTGGTAAAGTGTCAGAATGAATTAATGGCAGAAAACTAAAGAGCTTACAGTTGGAAGAAAGATATGGGTTTTTCAAATTAATGGAGTCTCTCTGCAGAGGATCTACTCATAATGTTTGTGGAATTATAAGGTTTGGTCCTTCTGATAACTCATAATTGACTAGCTCAGGATTAAAAAGCACAGCAACCACTATAGAGTAGTTGTTTTGAATACAAAATTTGAAAATAGACTTTCAAAATTGGACTGCAAAAACTGTGGGCCCCCGTAAATCATTTTAGTAAATTTTAATTAACATCACATTGTTAAGGTATATCCTAATTAAGTTAAAAATGAACAATATATAAGGACTTGAAATATCGAAATTTAATAAAGTATGAGCGTTCGTTAAATTCAAATGAGTACTTCAATCCAATCAAAAGCTCACATATTTCAAGATTAGTATTCAGACGACCCCGGGACAATTTTAGAGTAATTTTCTTGTGAGAGAGAGAGATTGGTCATTATATAAAGGGAGTAAAGAGGTGTTGGGGTTTTACTTGTTAGGAATCTAGGAACCATCAGAGGGACTAAATTCAATTCACAGTGAAGGAAAAAGGGCTAAAGAATAATGGAAGAACAGCTCAATTCTTTAGCTGTTACTCATCTTCTTCAGCACACTCTAAGGAGCTTATGCATTCATGAAAATTCCCAATGGGTTTATGCAGTTTTTTGGAGGATCTTACCAAGAAATTATCCACCTCCAAAGTAAAAAAATACTGCTAGATTTCTGTTCTTGCATACTATGAAATAATCGAAAAGTTTTCATTTAAATCTTCGGAAAAACGCAGTGAGATCCTATGCAATATGTAAGATTCATCTTCTTTTTCTGTTTTTTTCTCATAGGTGGGATAGCCAAGGAGGTGTATATGACAGATCAAGAGGAAACAGGAGGAACTGGTATTATTTAAATAAGTGGGGTTAGATTTATTTATATGCAAAATTATGCAAACTTACTTATTTTTATTTATTTATTTGTACTTGTATATCTGATATTCAGGATATTGGTTTGGGAAGATGGTTTCTGCAATTTTGCTGCTTCAACAGCTGAGATTAATCCTAGTGAATGCCCGTCCAGCTCGTCGGTTTACGAGTATCAACACTATCAGGGACTGCAGCCTGAGCTCTTCTTCAAGATGTCCCATGAAATCTACAACTATGGTGAAGGGTAAGGAGAAATTCAAGAAAACCATTTTTATTTGATGATTTCAGTGAGAATGACATAAACAAGCTGATCTTTTCTTATCTTTTTCAAGTTTAATTGGAAAAGTTGCAGCAGATCATAGCCATAAATGGATCTACAAAGAACCAAATGATCAAGAAATTAACTTCTTATCTGCATGGCATAACTCAGCTGATTCTGTAAGCAATTTATATTCCTTTGAATTCTCGTTAGTTCATCTCTTTAGTCTATGATTTCATGTTGTAAGAAATAAGAATATATCCTTCTTTTTATATATTTCTCAGTTGATTGATTAATATTTACTTATTTCTTTAATTAACAGTATCCTAGGACTTGGGAAGCTCAGTTTCAGTCTGGTATAAAGGTATTACATCAAAGAAACATCACATGAAAACACATTTGGTACACTGTACATTGGACAATATAATGGATAACATTTTTAACTCGTGTTTCTAATTAATATTGAGTACTATACGATATGCTTTACCAAAATAAGCTATCAATGACTTATATTAATCAAAATTGAATTACATTACAGACTATTGCCTTGATTGCTGTTAGAGAAGGGGTTATTCAGCTAGGAGCTGTTCATAAGGTCTTCTTTTTCTTTCTCTCTCACTCTCGAAGTACGCACACACAAAGAAGTTAAAATTTTGTCTATATGTTGAGTCGTACATTCTCTAAATGACTCGTTTTCTCGTGATGTGAACTGGATATATATGAAGGTTATTGAGGACTTGAGCTATGTTGTGTTACTAAGAAAGAAGTTCGGTTACATTGAAAGCATTCCAGGGGTTCTTTTGCCACATCCATCCTCTGCAGCATACTCCAATACACCAGAAGCATTTCATTATCAAAACAACATGATACCCCCTACTGAATTCTACAATCATTTTAATCAGCCAATGAAAATCACCCCTTCAATGAACAGCCTAGAAGCACTTCTCTCCAAGCTACCTTCTGTTATCCCGGTATCATCTCCCCCGGTTTCTGGTTATTACGAACCTCAAGCTCAACATTTAGCCTCGACTAGGCCTATCGAGTTAATGGGAGTCGATAAAGTGGCTAAGGAAGAGTTGGACGAGGAAGAAGGAAATGAGAAGGATGTTGGAGAGACGAGCAACTCTGCGCTGCCTTATCATCACCATATGCATTTTGCTTATCATAATGACCTAAATTTAAGTAGTAGCCTGCACAACAATGGATGTTAATTAAGGTTTCGATGATGATGACAATTCTAACGTTGAAGCATTTGATCAGAATGTTTCTTCATGGCTTTCTTTAGTAGAATAATGAAGCATTTAGTTAGCTATGGAATGTTAAATTCATATCAATGGAGAGTGTATCTATCTTTTTCACATTTGCCAAATGTCTATAGGTTTTTCTTGTTTTGCTAAGTGTACCTTGCATCACTTCGATGTCTGTCTGTCTGTCTAAGCTTAAAATGTAACTTATTTCTTAAAAAAAAAGGTGAATAAGAAAATTATTTTTGAGATTAGGTACGAATTATTTCAAAATAAATAAATTATCAAAACATATTTATATTCATTAATTCCTTCCTTTCAAAATTGGATTTTATATTTGTTGGCTTTCAACCCTTCAAAAATGAACTCTTAACATAGTGGGTAAGAGTTATCTTATCCATATCAACAGTCAAGCTTACAATTTGATCTTTGACAAGCATACAATTTTTGATAATTCAACAATGAATTGTCGAGAATTCTAAGCTTGATCACTGACGTGAGGGCAAGCTGCCCAACCCATTCCATTAATTATGCAACAACAAAATAAGTCTTACTTTTAACAAATAATGAAGTTTTTCAAAACAAAGATTCCCTGTACAATTTTAAGTCTTGATAAGACATAAACATCCTTTCACATAATAATAATAATAATAATAATATCCTAAAAATTTCGTGAATTATAAGATCCTCGATAATAATTTACGAGATCATCAAATTATTAACACCTTAGAAATAAATATATATAAAAAAACACATGAAACATTTGTCTCCAATCTTGTCAAGTGTAACATGCCATCAACACGATTATAAATATTTGCTAGAGCAAATAATTTTGTCAAATAAATGGAATTTGTTTACAATCTGTATCATTTTTCCCTACTTGTGGACAAAAATTGGAAAAATAAAAAACCTGCGAGTCAATCAACAGCAGACTATAGGCCGGGAGCTGCCCAAGTTTGGGCTCCATTAAAATAATTTTTTCGAGAAAAATCTACTTTAAAATAGTGATTTTTTTGAGAAAGTGTAGTTTAAAAAAAAAAAGGAAAAAAAATTAGATTTACACATAATATTATTTTATTGAAAAATATGTGATTGAAAATAAAAGAGAAAAAATGCGTTAAAATTAAAATGGAGTTCAAACAAAGGCTTAATATACTCAAGATCCAATTGAAAATATATAATACAAATATGCATTTTAAATCACACTAAAAAATTTAGCACAAATGAGACTTACAGAACCAAAAATAAAAACTTCACAACAATGGAAATTTTTACATAACCTCTTATATGGGCATGTTCCGTAAAAACAATATTTGATAGGCCGATTTGAAAGCACAATGGACAAGATTTTTTAATTCATTTTTCTTCTTTAGTATTATCCAATCCAACGAACGTGTCTCATAAGTAAAAGTTGACTTTCACAATCTCTAACTTGAATTTCTCTTTTAACACAATGTACATGAACTACTACCCCTTGGAGGGGGAAAGAAGAAGCAAAGAGGCATCCGAGTGTTGCGAGCTGAAGCCACTCGAATTCCCAATTGCTACAAGCCGGACTACCAAAACAATATGATAAATTTGCCTAAAATTGGAAAGAACGATCATATGCTCCTGTTGTCAGAAAAAATGAGAGCTCGTACTTCATCAACAGCCATTCGACCTCACAAGTCAGGTGGGAAGTTCTTGATTTGCCCTTCCTCTAAAATATCTTTGTCATTCATCTTGTAACCTATCCGTATGCGCATGACTAGGGATTTCTGGGGTAAACGAATAATTTCTTAATTTACTAAAACTCAAAAATGAAAAGGGAACTAAGATAAATTGGAGAGAGAATTGTTGAGATGAATTGCAAGAAGATAAAAGAAAATACAAATCCATGTACCTTGCCGTGCTGGCTATTTGTCACTCTTAATTTCTGTGTAATTGATCCGTTACCGCTGGCAGAAAGAGTATCACTGCTGGCTGGATCCAAGTGCAGTTGAACAAACTGTGGATCAAATGCAAAAATTAGTTGATGACAGCATTGGAAAGGGAGCTAAGAAATACTTGGAGCATAATTCGACTATCCATATGATAAGTCACGTTTTATTGCCATTGCATAAAAGAGACGAGCACAATAGAGGGAGAATACCGATTGTTTTAACAGTTCTAAAGAGCTTCTCTTAAATAAGATGAATGCAAGACAATAAGAACATGAAAGTACACATAAATTGAGAAACCGTGATACCAGTTTATGTAAGATAATAAAAAAGTGAAAGGGTGCATGCATTGAAAATAAGATATTAAGAAAAAGATGTAGCGAGCAGAAAAGTAGAAGATGCAGAACCTATCAAAAGAAAAGGTAAAAGGTGATTGCATTATACCTTGGGGACCGCTGCCTGGAATGTAAAATTTGAATAGATATTAGGTGATTTGTTAAAAAATTGTGCATCGATAAGTGTGGCCTGTGGGTTTGCAGGCTGCTTTGAGAAGTTGAATGTAATTCTCAAGGAGCTGCTCTCGAATGCAACGATTGATGGAAGGGTCAGGCCATTCTTTTCAGCAACTGAAAGCAAGGGTATCAAAATATCAGGAACAAGTTAACGACGCCGACTAGATACATACTTCGATGAAACATACCAGGCACTGATGAACTGGCTGCAAACCCATCCAACAAATCCATCATAGAACTTCCAACAGGAGAAGAAGCTTGTGCTGAAAGTGCAGGAGGGGAGGTCAATGTGTCTAACATGTCCAGCGAATTTGTATCATCCTGATTGGGTGATAACATATTGGGCATGGATGAACTACTATGAGCTGGAGGTGTTCCAATTGACAAAAGATCCAGTAGGACATCATTACTGCTCTTCTGGGTCCGATTGGTTCCTAAAATGTTTAAAAGAAAAAGAGTGATTAAAAATAGGGAAGAATATTCGATATCAAGATATCTCGTTTTATTCCCAAAATATAAATTATCCAGTGTAGCTACAACTTTCAAATCACAGTATATGATCTAACAGAGAACAGTCATCTATCTACTTATATTATCAAAACGAACCAATACTATTGTTGTCTCCTTGTGACATGGATGAATAATGTCTCATTACGTGCCTAATGGCAATGACATGTAAACAAAACCGGTCATGTATGTTCGAATCTCACTTCTTAGTTATGCAGGAATTGCTTGAGAAGTTTCTATAAAGGAGGAAGTATTAGAGATCAGTATCATTTGAGACGAGATTTTTATTGAGGCTTTCAAATAGTACAACTGAAATATATAACTGCAAAAACTAATTTTTGTTTCACATCCATGCAATCAACCTGGACGTGATAAAGCTGGTGAATGGTCAACACCAAGAAGATCCTGAAGAAAATCTCCACCAGAAGATCTAGGCGCTGTAACGTCATCCGAAGTAAGATCAAGCAAATCAACAAGAGGAGATGAAGTGTGTTTAGAAACTCCATTTGGAAGGTTTAATGGAGCTCCTTGTGCAGTTGAAATCGCAGCTGGCACAGAACCAGCCCTTCTGCTGCGATAAGTTGCCTCATCAAGGGCTGGCATCCTTTCAACCAGTGCAGACCTGAACAAACGCAACCCAGAAGCTTATTAAAATCATACTCGAAACAATTCTGAACAAATTTTCTGAGAAGAGGCAAGTGAAGCAGAAGAAATAGCTTCCACACCTGATGTTATGATGCTTCTCAATGATAGAATTAAACTCAATGGCTCGCTGTTGCAGTTCAAGTACAAGGCTTCCTTTATAATGAAGGACAATATTGTTTATTCTCCTGTAATACATGATATTTGCATAATTTCAGACTCAGTTAAGGAAATTAAAGAACTTACCAAGTTACCATTATAAAAAAATAAACAAGCATGCATTCAGGTCTATACAGTAATAAACACATTATATTTACTAAAAGAAGGTAGAACCAAAAAGATGTAGAATTCTGAAATAAATGAGTATAGTATATAAGATCTGTAACGTGACAAGGTCAGGAAAACAAATCATGAAAGAGAAAAAATGTAAATATATAAATATGACAAGGTTTGTGACTACTACACTCACTCTACAAGTTGGCAACCAAGTGGACATATGTACAGTAAATCAGTATTTTCCAAGAAAAGCAATGACAACATACTGTGAACAGGATGAAAAACGACTTGACAGCTTTAACAGTGCAATCAGACACATTGACCGGGTCGGGAGATCCAAATGGCGTCTAATAGCAGTTTCAACAACATCCACAGCTTCAGACTCAGTAACCTGCTCCAGACAACAAATTCATGAAAGATGCCCAAGAAAATGAGGGACACTGAAGCACAAAAAAAGTCACTGGATGAGGTGCTCGTAGAAGTGATGGCACTGTCAATGATATTTAATTGTTAGTTCCAAGCACCCAGATTTTGATAAAGGTGAAGTGTACATTTGTGATAAACTATTGAGATAAAGTAATTATAAGTGATGGCGCTGTCAATGATATTTAATTGTTAGTCCCAAGCACCCAGATTTTGATAAAGGTGAAGTGTACATTTGTGATAAACTATTGAGATAAAGTAATATGGTTCTTTGGCATTAAAAAAATAATAAATCTCGCAACCGAATAGATATCAGGCAAATTCACAATCATTCATCAGATAACCATTTTCTTCATCTCTCTCTCTTCAATTCATGGAAAAAAATGGGCAATTTCATGGTTATACAGATGTGCGCATCATTCATACTTTCAGTAAAAGTTTGATTATGAAAATTATTTGAAATGAACTCTTAAAGAAGCATGAACTCACAGTTATTGGATTTTCCCCAGCAAGCATTCCTGCATTATTAACCAACATTTCACCATATTCTCCAACGCACCAAACAGCAACTCGAACAAGAGTTTCCTTGCGAAAACAAGTTGGCAGTGTACACGTATAAGCACAAAAATAAACCAAATCATATACAGCTCCTACTCCGGGCTTTAATTGCAAGGTAAGAAGAGGTGCAGCAATAAGTTACCTGTTCACCTGCAGTTTGTACAGCTCTATACAGTGACCTCACAGTATATCCATGGAGGTCAGAAGCATTTGTGATCACAACAATAAGGGCATGCCACACTTCTTCCTTCACGTGATTTCCAGCCTGCAATGCGTTCACAAAAATCAACACTCACATAAAGAAGACTAACTGCATTGTCAAGCATTCAGATAAAGGAAAATTACAACCCGTCCCAAACATTTGGGATCATTGGCATTTGAGTTCTCAACCTTCAATTTTCCTAGAAAGGGATCTCCTTTGGACAGTTCCCATCAAAACAGGCATTAAGTTGAGTAAAATGCAATTTTGCCTCGATTCAAATAAGCAAAAAAAAAATTGGACATAAAAAGGAAAATTAAAGAGGTAAAAAAAGATCACTTACTCCCTCCCCCATCCCCACAATAATCCTACTGTTCAGCCATCATCGTTCCCCCGTTAAAAAAAGATTCTTTCATTAATCTGTTTTTTAACAGGTAAGAACCTCAATGAAGATACTCCAAGAAAGGTAGAAGAATGCATAAAATTTAAATTCAAAGACTCCTCTAGTGAACCTAGAACTTGATTGAATGAAATTAATCTCAATTGGAATGGACATTAGGGTGGCTGACCAGATAAGAGGTAGAACAACAGGGGAGGGGAGAGTGGACTGTAGAGAAAGGAGAGGGAGATGTTCCCACTGGGGAAGAGGAAAGGGGAAACTATGGCGGACAGGGAGGGAAGGGAAGTGTCTTCTTTTTCAGTTTTCCTTTTTTACCCTTTCTTCTTCTTCTTCTTTTTCCTTTTTTTTTTTAACTTTTTTTGTGTGTTTTCCTTTTTATTTCTCCTTTTCCTTCTTTCCTAGTCTTTTCACTTTTTAATCATTCGAAAGTGAAGGCGTTTTTTCTTTTCTGACAGTTAAGAGCACAGGGAACAGAGGAATAACAAAATCGAATGAATTATTTACTTTTTGTAAGGTTAGTATGGCATGAATCAGTAGCCGCCTTTGTAGCACGGGCACTCCAACTAAGGTAGCTTATCCATATCCGACACATATCGGACTCGTGTCAGATACCGACGCTCTTAGAACACTCTACCATAGTCATTTTTCTTTCTTTATCAAAAATATTATATATTTTAATTATAATTTATTATTATTAAATATAAAATAAGTACTTATGTTTAAAAAATTTCAACAAAAAATAATTAGTATAAAAATTAAATTTATACTAAATAAATGAAGAATTTTAAATAATTTAATCAACTATCATAGTCATTTTTCTTTCTTTATCAAAAATATTATATATTTTAATTAAAATTTATTATTATTATGTTTAAAAAATTTCAACAAAAAATAATTAGTATAAAAATTAAATTTATACTAAATAAATGAAGAATTTTAAATAATTTAATCAACTCGTTTGACTTCACGTCCTATCAATACTTTTTTGAAAAATCACATGGCGACGTGTCGACACGATGCCGACATGTGTCGTGTTGGACACAAGTGTCCGTGTTAATGCATCATGGGTAGCCATACAATGGTTAAGAGACCAGCTACACATTACCTACGGTGTATTGGGCCATTGAAAAACAAAATTTCCACCAAATGATCATCGCAAAAATCAAGAAGTTAAATTGAATTTCTGACCACACAAGAATGGATAAAATAGAAAAATAGGATATAAACCAACAAGTAGAGCTGGCACCAATGGGTATATTAAAGGTAAAAAGACTTGGATGATTGATGCAAGGCTCAAGTAGACCTAAGAAGCTCCCATTAGAACGAGTTAGAAGGAGAGTTAATGTAGCTTGAGGTGCTTGTAAAAGATTTGATTTCATTGGACATGTAGGGCTAGATTGAATGAAGTGGTGGAAAAGGATTCATATAGATGACCCCAAATTTATGGGAATGAGGCCTGGCTTCTTCTTGTTACATGAGTGAATAAGTAAACACTGGCTGCACTAAAAGAGTCATGCCTGATACATGATAAAGAAGAAGCCATGTTTGGCTATGTTCTCGCATCACGAAGTAAGGAAAATTGAAGATATCTTTGAACCAAAAATTAATGAGATCTACCATATAAACCATCAAGATAAACCTAAAACTTAAAGCAAGAATCGATACGATAAAATCTCTGCAAATATAATGCATACCGCAGGCAGAATCTTCAGCATCTGATCAATGTACCAAATTTTCTCAGGGGAAAACCTGGAGCACCACAAAGCAGATGAGAGTTGGCTATCCAATGCAACATATATAACAATTCAAGTTCATCAGTCTCAACTAATCACATTGCAGTTCAATGCATCTAAATGTCTGCTAGGAAGCACACAAATAAACAGAAGTAGGGAAAATAATTAGATAGAACATTTAGGGAAAAAATGAGTACCTAGCTACCATGATAAAGCTCATAAAGTACAAAGATTGAAGGCAGAAATGAGACTAGAATAAGATTTCCAAATAGTTGTCCACTCATGGGGACATGAGAGGAGGGACGTCACTAGTAGAGAAACTAAAAAGAAAAGAAAATGCTCTTTAAGCAAATTGCTATTTCAGTACAAAGCAAGAGTTTCCATGAGACTTAGAGATCAAGATAGACCATGAAAATTTCTCACTGCTTGGAATCATAAAACAAAACTCATATCCAGTTCAAAGCAAGCTAACCAATGTACAGTCTCTTCCAGCGTAAAGAGAAGTGATACACAGGAGCATGCACGTTAACAAAGTACCCATCAAGGATTATCATAAGCAAAATTTTCTGGACCAAGAAAGGAGATTAGAACATGTCGATATATATATAACCGCAGAACTTACTTCTCCACGATGGAGCAAATTTTTGCAGTGAGGTCTCCTTTAAACTCTGAGTCACATACTTCAAGGTAGTCAATCAGCTCTTTCGTCAGAGATTTCACATTGCTTTCATTGACCAGAAGATATATAAGATCAAGGGCCCTTTTACGTATCGAAGCATCTGAGTCCTGGCATTAAAAAAATCAACCAAGAATTTCTAAGATGATTGTACAGATATCATAAAATTACCGAGACTTAATGGAGAAACAGAGAGGAACACATGCAAATACGCACAGGTCATGCAATTCCAAGCAAAACCCACTTATATCAGGAGAGCTTGAAAAGCATTTCATCTTTTCAAAACTATTGGTCCTCAAGTTGTGAAAGGTCCTAATTACCATCAAATACAGAAAAAAAATCCAAATAAAATAGCGAACTGTTTTTATGATGGGCAATATGAATTCTTGAGACCGACTAATCTTCTTTTATGAGCTAATATACAATTCCGAGAACCAAACAACTACACATAATTTTTCAGATAACATCTAGAAGCACAAAAGTCAAGACCAGAGGTAACTATGCTTGTAACAACTCAGAGATGCATGGTTTTTCCACATGGATAGATGAAACTGATAAACTCAATGTAAAATTTTGAAAACGCGTTGGGGATAAAACAGATATAGAAATACAGATACCTTCACACATTCCAAGAGTGTTGTTCGATGCCTCTGCACAGCTTGAGCATCTAAGGCAATAGCTTTCATCAGCATGTTCAAAGCAACATATCTGTCACAATTGGGTTTAACACTATCAGACAAAAAGCATGAACGAGAAGCAAGAAACCATTTACCGGGATATGATTCGAACTTATTGAGATAGAAAAAGTTCCAGTAGAAAACAAGAATGTAATTTGAATCGTTAATTATGATCAGAACAAGGCAATTCATGAGAAAACGAGTCATCAAGTTCAGGTTCATTAAATTTCCAGAAAAGCAAAATGATAAGAGTGAACATCATGCAGATGCAGTTAGTTCACACAAGGTAAAGGTAATTGTTGGGCACGAAGGTAATACCCTAAGAACTTCAACAAACTCCTCTAGCGCACCACGTAAGTTAAGCAGCAATATGTATAATTAAATATGCAAGCACGGCCCATATGATGTGAAAGAATCTGAGACAATAAAATTATTGATCTTCTCGGGAATTTTTTCCACCAATTGGTTTTTACTATGATTGCAAATAAATAGTATAATATATTGTCATCAATACAGTTTCACACCTACAAACACACCATTGCATTTCAAGCATCCAAGCATGTTGAGGCCACTTTAACAGCACGAGGCATCACCCAGACCAGGTGATGCCCAGAAAAAAAATGCCACGTACCAACAGATTTAGCAGCACTCACAAAGTTTTAACATCACACAATGAAGTAGCAATATATAGGTAAAAGTAATAAGATCACAAAAATGGCGTGCAAGGCATAACAGACATAAGATTTGCAAAGTATAGGGGTGTGAGATACAGCAGACATAGAATTTGCCATATACTCATATATGAACTTCCATAAAATTACTCAACTTAAATGTCTTCATTCAAGTTTTCATGATTGATGGGCTCCTTTGCAGCGTCCATTTTTTTTAATGATATAATCAGTATTAAATAAAAGAAATTGTATAAGTATAAAATTTACATTCAATGCTGCTAATTAGGAACCAACTTATTTTTTCTAAGAAGATACGTCGACTGATGTAAAAAAAAATGGCTCCAAACGTACGTCAGTGGTGGAAACTGTTCAATTTGGACGAAAAGAGTATAGAATGAAGGTAATAGTTGTATTATCAATTGTACATTTTACAGCAACTCACGATAACTCTAGTTCCTCTGGTTCTTATACAGATTAAATTAGAGGCAAGTACTCGTGAAAGCATTCTTATGAGCTCCTATCTATTATCCAGATTAGTCCAGCAAGTAGAGATACGTTGTCTTGCACTTAAAATAACAAAAATATAAATGTTCAAAGGCAAAAATGACATAGATATGATATATAGATCATGTCCTCGGCAGATTGAAAAAAAGTTCAAACCAAATTTATGAAAATAACCTAATATTGTTATCACGGCTGGACAAAAATTTCCCCAAGATATTGACTGCAAGCACCCGTAATCCACCATTATCTTCAATGCCCATTATTGTAGCAACACATTCGTAGAGGATGGCATTTCCTGCATTCTTTTTTGACTCTGTTTTGGTAGCCACCTGCAAAATAAAATAACACATCAACAATAGAACAAGTAAGGTGAAAGAAAGCAAGTTTTATAATTGAATTAATAGCATTGGCAACGGAAAGAGAACAAGTCCAAAATCTTAGCAGGATGGTGGGAGAGTGCTGTATACTTTTTCAAAGCTAAAGGTTGCAAAGCAAGTTAAAATCATGTCAAAGAAAAGATGCAAAAGTAAATCAACTTCACGAGATTGGGAGTTCCAACAAATTGGAGAAATGCCTTATTCAAATGATGAATAAATTATGTCTTCATAAAATCATCTACACTGATTGTGTAAATGTAGAGAAACTAGATTGCTGTATTCTTCCTTCAAAGCTAAAGGTTGCAAAGCAAGTTAGTATCATATCAAAGAAAAGAAAAGAAAAGATGCAAAAGTAAATCAACTTCATGAGATTGGGAGTTCCAACAAATTGGAGAAATGCCTTATTCATTAACTCACCTGAGCAAGAATATCATTCATAGTATCACTAGCATCAGCATCTCCTTGGCCCAACAAACACAGAAGCTTAAGCAATCTAATATGAAGAAAAGGGTCTGCAATCCCAGAAACATCGTACTCTGGTGCATATGGACTGTTCACTACATCCTTTAGAACTTTGACTAAGCCATCTGTGCATTTCTAAAACCCAAAGAGAAAAGGTAAAGGAAGAAATCACGGCATGAAGGAAAAATCGTTCAAATGTACTTGAGGCCAAGAATATGACAAAAACTCGTACATAAGTGGTTAAGCCCAATAAAATCATTCAACAAACAATTGTGGAAGTTAACTTGCTATTTTCGAGGTCAGAAGTCCAATAAAAAATGATGATTCAAAGAGGAAATACCACAATTATAAGGTGATAGATCCCTGTCGAAAATGCTGTAATGATACTATTACAATTTACAACAGATAAACAGCTGTATATGACCAAGCTAAACAGGTCAAAAGCATAGTTCAAATGCCAGTTTAAGCTACTGGAAGTGAGAGATATGGTCAGAACAATTAGCTTGTGAATCTTACACCTTTATCATATTGTAGAATCCATGTTTATAAAAATGTTATCACGGGGTAAAAAGCACAAGCAAATTGCCAAAATAGAAGTATACCCAAGTGATGGTAAAGCGAAGGTGGTTGTATCTTGGTACGCTTTAGGGAAATCTCATCTTACAGTATAACTGTAGGCATTGTTTTTTCATATTTTAGCTTCTTATAAATAACTGTAGGGAACATATAGAGTGAGCAATTGTTTACTTACCTTTCTTAAATGCTCAAGAGCCTCTTTACTGACTTTACATAGATCTGTACAAAGCTGGACTCCAGTTAATAACACTCCATGGTGCTTTTCTTTGAGCAACGCAGCAGCAGGATTTACAAAGTTTTCTGCCAGGTCAGGTACTTTCTTTATTATCCTTATAGAGCATAATGCTGCCTACAGTAGACAGGAAGTACCATTAATATAGGCAGTGAGAAAAGTTTCGGGTCTCTGGAGAATAATTTTCCGGAAAAAATGAAGTAATTGATTATAGTAGTAAATTTTGCTGAGCCTTCGTTTATTTCAAGAACCTGCGTAAGTTCTATGCCCAAAAAGAAATCTCAGAAAATAACAATGGCAATGAACACCATGAGAATTATCAGTAGTCCAGAGGAAAAATTGTATTGTTACTTATTTGAAATTGACGAACAAACTTAAAGTTAGCATATCAAAGAAAAAATTATAAAGAAGAAAAGCTGGTCCCATGCTAAGTATATAAAAAGATTAGAGAGTGTTGTAGGACAACTAAGGCTTTATTTGCTATAAATACTTCAAGTGTTCTATTTTTCTCCCAATAAATTGCACACCAAGCTAAAATATTTTATGCCCAACGTCACTGGATGCCATTTTATTGTAGTTAAATCCATACATGGAGCAAAAAGTTGAACTTAGACATGGTTATATGAGAAAGATTCTTGAATAGCATTCAAGAAGATGACTTACTTTCTTCCTGATATTTGGATCCTTAAATTGAAGTAATCTTTCAACTTCAGGGGCAAGATCACGAGCCATTTCTGCTGAACAGATATTTCCCAAGGCACAAAGAGCAAGACCAGCAATATATTGGTTGGTGTGGTTAAGATCTCTGTGCATAAGTTAAGGAGTCTGAATGGAATTACAAACTTCAATTTTATACCCAGCAAAGAAATGAATTGTTAGCAGTAACTTCATTACATATACAATCATAGGATTGGTAGTCTTGTCCTTTTATATCTCAGTTTAATCTTCTTCCTTAGTTCTGGGTGTATGTGGGCATGCAAGAGTAAGTCACTTGCTTTAAAGAGAACCTAATATAAACAAAATCAAATTTAGAAAGGATACTGTTTTATTGAGTTCGTAACCAGCATCAGAACTTCCTGTCTTTCGTCAAGAAGCAACATAAGGCCAAGATATCCTATTCTCTTCTCTGGGAATCCAGGAGATGCAATTAGCTTCAGGCATTCCATTTGACCAAAATGTGTTGGGTAACCAAGCATGTGAATGAACATGAGCTTTCACATTCTTTTCTCACAACAGCACGTTCCTCTGCAGCAGTTTTGCAAGCGCGTATAGCCCGAATCATGTCCCTGGAAGCGATCATAGATAATCAGGTTGCAAAGAATTATTTAACCACGTAATTTTCTCTTAGTTGCGCATTATTTTCTCAGGTGAAATAGTTTCTTGAATCGACAAAATAGGTGATGATGACCAGAAAAGAAAGTCTATTCCACAGTAAGTACATACTTGATCTATACATGTATAAATTAATTATTGAGGCAAATTCTTGTTTACCATACACTTCAAGGAGTAACTTAAGATATTTATTTTTTTGATGTAATATGTATAATTAAAATATTCTATGTCCACCGTATCAAGGAGTACATCTGTGTGATCGAGACTCTACGAAACTATAAGATAACTATGAAAGCAGAAACCGTAACTAGCACAATTATTTGCTTCTTAACTTAATATTCTACACGGCAGCTATTAATCCACTATGATAAAAAAAAAAATTAAAGTTTTTATTGATATTTGATCTAATAATCAATGACAGCAAGATGAAAGTTATGCATCTCTATGGAAACTTAAGAAAGTCACAAAATTAGTGTGACAAAGATAAACAATATATAGCTAATAGAAAACTGAGATTTAAACAAATACCGCCGGTGGTCATAAGTATCTAGGCAATCAGATGACAAGTAAGATAAATATTATGATCATTATTGTAATTGTAAATCAACTATTAGTTATTCAGGTGTTACATAATAAAAATATATTCTAAAGAAAGCCATAATTTTATTCCAAAACTTCTCATTTACATTCATACTATAGCTAATGAGTTGTATCTTGTAGTTTTCATTTCTAAATTTTGATAGAATTTTTCATTTTACTCCTTGGAAGAAATCACACTTATCCATAAATGTCATATAACAAAATTTTCCCCATCATCAGGTAATTTTTTATGGATTCTAATCATTCAGTGGAAGATAATCAGTGGAATCACACGCTTCAACTTAGTGAATACAAGGCTTGGATGCATATAATAAAGCAAGGAAAAAAGAATACAGAGCAAATCATGCTCGGTTGCAGGAAATTGATACATCAAACAATCTTGATTGCATTTGACATGGAAAACTACTTAAAAAGGCACATGTAAACACTGATTTGAGTGAACGAGTGAAGAGGGTGCCTCATTCATGTCGTGCCTTCCCATTCAAATAACTGTTCTAATTAGCTCAATTTGTAAAGCTCAGTCTAACTTATCAGAGAAAAAAAGCTACATGAAATCTTGTTTCATGTCTCATATACAACACATTAAGCTATTACCTTCAGAAAATCATTTTGAGCTCGCAATAAACTTCTTATGAGCCTAGACTTGTCTAAGGCCAAGTTTTTCTTCATGATGTTCCTGATGACTCTCTTCTACCCAATTTTTTTTTTTTTCCAATTCTCATACTCTACTCCTTTAATTTTTCCTTGTTAGGACCATATGAAGTTCCAAAAAATCCCCAAACTGTGTAATTATTTTCTGTCCACCCCCAAACTTTATTCTTCCTTTATGGGTATTATCCTCTTTGTCTAGATGCACAAGTAAATATCTAAAGCTAAAAGTATATTAAGAGGCTGATATAGAAAACTTGGGCTCCACTTTCATCATAAATGTCTAAAAACAGTATAACCTACTATCATTCGACATCTCCCCTTCAACATCCTATTCTACCAAAGAGTAATCATCCCCAACATCTTGAACACAATGCTATGAGTTTTATGTCACTTTCCCAATAGATGAGACGAATCGCAATTAGCATCAGACCATCCAACGTCGATATCCATAAACCTTTTTCTATACTATTTTTGTTTCTTTTGTTAGCTTCTTTCAATTTTCTTTCACTGATGCTAATACCAAACATCACTTCTTCAAAGTGGGCGGCATCAGTATGTAGCATAATACAGGCACCACAGGTGGTTAATGTCTACAGAGGCCTAACTTATCGCATTGGTACTTTCAATGGTCTATTCAATGAGCTAATAACCAATTCCTAGATACATCGAAACTCTTATTTTCAACATCAAATAATAGTTTGAGTTGGTTTAGTTAACAACGAACAATATTAAACTTCAAGAACAATAGAATAAATAAATTCAGAAATTCAATACTCATGCCATTTGAGTATTAATAAACAAACTCCGTTCTTACAGTTAACTCATTCCACGGACCCAAATAAAGGTTTTTTCATTTCCTCAAGCTATCATTCGAGCATTCATCCCATTAAATCCTCGTAAAATGAAAACTAAGTGACTCATTATCCATTATTTAAAATAAAAACATTGAATTATAGTTAACACACGGAAATTCAAGCAGAAATAAAGCAATCACAACGACTCGGTCAGAAATTTTTATACCTGATCCAATAAAATTCTAAGAAAATGCAAAACATTCTAAAGAAACGGAAAGAAATTGACGACTAACCTCAGGCGGGTGCCCGAGGAAAATGGATTCATGATTGGGTCCGTTTTGAAACTCCGGGATAGCTCTACTAGATCCAGCTGTAGTAATGAGTCTTGCACACCTACTGTAAAATTTCACAAGCCCAGATGGGATCACCGAGTGAAAAGGCGAAACTGAGATCCGAGGGTGGTAAAATTATGTAAGAACCCAAATTTCGATCTCGAATATGAAAGTGGAAATTTTTATTCCTTTTCCTTTTATTTTCTTTATTTATTTTATTTTATATTAAACGACGGTCCCTTCTAAAAGACACATGGGGTAACTTCCATCTAGTGTGAAAGTTCATTTAAGCCCATGTTTGGTTCTAATTTTTCCAAAATTCACCCGTAAAATAATTTTATACGTGAATCGAAATTATTCCTTTTTTTTGAACAACACATTCTCAAAAAATTCACTATTTCAAAATATTTTTTCTCACCAAAATGGGACTCAAACAGGGATTAACAAAATTGGGTTACTTTCATCCATAGTAACTGAATTTTAACAACATTTCAATTGAATCCCTAAATTTTAGCTCTGTTTGACAATCATTTTTTTTCAAATTTTTTTAATTTTTATATTCATTTTCAATCACACATTTACATTATAAAATATTTTGCACTTAAATTAAAAAAAAATCCTATTGTAACCACATATTCTCTAAAAAATCGATATTCAAAAATCAATTTTCACAAAATAATAGCCAATAAACTGGGGCTTAATTTACTATACTTGAGTTTCTAAACTTGAATTTTATTTTTATTTTTACTGCTCTATCACGATTTGTCACATATAGTCTCAAATTTGACAAATGTTGGTTAGTTGACAATCTTGCTTTTGATGATTTTTCACGTAATCATTATGGGTTTTATTTGATTTAAATTGTTTTGGAATAAATTTTGTAAAAAGGTTTTTTTTTTTAGTTAAAAGTATGAAAAAATTATGACTCCACATGCAAAATTATTTCATTGAGAAAATATTTTTAAAAAATGTGTTTTAAAAAATTTGTATCAAATAGGGTTATGATGGAAACAAAAAGAATAAAAAATGGATTATAACAAATCTTCAAACTAAAAGTCCATGTTTGTGCTCTATTAATTTTAAAATATATCTTTCTTTCTTTTATTTTTTAATCACACGTTCTCTAATAAAATTATATTACACGTAAATCAAAAAAATTTCATTATTTTCTAACAATACATACTCAAAAAATACTATTCCAAAACTCCTTTTTTTTAACCAAAAATGGGGCTCAAACAAGGCCGAATTGAATTTTATTTGTTTAATCAGCACTTAATCTATATGTGTTTAGGGCCTAATTTATTATTTATTATAAGTTTAGGGACCAAGTGCACAATTTTGATTAAGTTAGGTTACTAGGTTTTGTGTTATATTAGCAGCCGAAACAATCATGTTAAGCCTATGTTTGACGTATATTGAAATCGAAGTTTTAATAAATTATGATAAAAGTTGATAAAATGTATGATTGAAAAGTTATGGATCACGTAAAATGTGTGATTAAAATTAATTATTGACTTTGACTTAAATTAAAATCTGAATTCTAATTTTTAGAAAACATGGCAAAATTATTTTATTAAAAATATTAATAAAAAGAATTGACGAATCTTTGATGCCTAAATTTATGGCATTATTAGAAATCAACGGAAACTAAAAAGTCAAGTCCTAGTATTAATTTGAGATCAACAAGATTTCAATCGTGTGATCGTTTATCAATTCACGCTTAGGTCTACATCTCTTTTTTTTTTTTTTTTTTCCTAACAATTTAATAACATATGGTAGTGGTAATTCATATGTCTTACGTGGAAGACATGTTGCTATATAACTGCTAAAGTTTCATCAATTGGGTAGACATCACATGGTGAGGTGGTGAAATTTGAAATTAAATGGAAGTTAGTGACCAAATTGAAACTAAGTTAAAGCCACCTCACTCAATTAAGACAAATAGAAGTTTTGTAATCCAATTGAGCTTTCTTTGAAATTCAATGACCCCTGCTGACATTTATCTTACCCAATGTTTGGAGCATGAGCATGTTACACGCGATCTGGACTAGGGAAGATTTCATAAGTAGGGGGTTTAGTTTTACCAATTTCAAATTTAAGAGATTATGTTTCAAATTTCAAATATAAGGCTTTTTTTAATTTTATTTATAAATAAATAAATAAATTATATATTTTATTAATTAAATATATTAATGTCACAATTTGATATAATTTGATCACAAATTCCATATACAAATCACAATTTTCATATATCACAAATTATTTTACGATCACAATTCAAAAAATTTATAGGTCACAATTTGTTCATCGGTCATAAATAAAAAATTTATACGTTAAAATTTATTCATCGATCACGAAGCTATCAAATTAATAAATCACATATTATTTTTTAGGTCACATATTATTTATTGGTCACAAAATATCCAATTTATTGGTCACAATTTCAATTATCGATCACAAATCACAAACGTTAAAGTCACAATTCAAATTTTTAGGTCACATATTATTTATTAATCACAAAATATCCAATTTATTGATCACAATCTCAAATAATTGGTCACAAACACCTCCACCCCATACGCATCCCACGTACAACCAACGCACCACCGCCATGATCACAACCCTCACCGCCACCGCCACTGCCAGCAACTCCACCTACACCATCAACAAAAATCAACCAAACCCCCAACACCACCAAAATATGGAAACCACCGCCACCACCACTCCAACAACAAAAATCAAAACCAACACCAACCAGATCCACCGCCACCGGTAACACCATCGTTACAACCCGTAACACCACCACCGCGACCATCACCGCACCAACATCACAACAGTACCAATAACCAGCAAAATGTCTCCCCATCGCCAAGGTCCCTGGAGACCCTACCACCACCAGACCCGCGACCGCCGCCGCTAGCACCTCCACTTGCACAACCAACAAAAACCACCCAAAACCCCCCAACACCACCAGAACCACCCAAAACCACCACTAGCACCAACACAAGCACCACCAATCCACAACCACAGCTGCCACCACACAACTACCATTTCTTCTATCTTCATCTCATCACATCGCAACCTCCAACCCTACTAAAAAAATTCCAAACCGCTACTGCCACCACGATCTCCATAAATCACACAAATCCACCACACTGCAACAGCCTCCACAAGTCCACCAGATAGCAATCGCAATCGCGTTACCGCCACCATCACCATCGAACTGAAGCAACGGCAGCGACGAAACCGTTCTGCGATGTTCACATCGCCACGCTGCGACAGCGCGACGCAACGCAGCAACGATCACAGGTGTCCCGGCAATGGGTGCTCCTCGACAACGACAACGACGATGACGATTGCAGCTTCATTGAGAGAGAGAGAGAGAGAGAGATTTCAGGGTTAGATGGGTAGATAGCGTAGGGGGTGTATATAAATTAATTTATAATAATTAAATGAATATCTAATTTTTGTATAATAAAATTTTAAACCTCATTTTTGAATATTAATTTCGAAAAGTAGGATTTTGTGTAATTTTTCCTTTGGACTACCCGTCAAGCCCATAGAGATTAAAGACTAAACACTTCGAGCTTTAAATGGGCTGGGGCCCACCGACAATAAGCCCAAAGAAGCTAGTTGCCAACCACTTTCTCTTCATTATTGCACATGGGCAGAGCTTCTACAACATGTATTGCCTCTACATCAATCTGCAAGCTAGCCATATAGATTGACGGTATTTGAACAACTAGACCGACTTGCAGTTGAGCCGATTGAAAATCGTCTCTTAAATCAGATGGGGGCGTTAAAGAACCAACAACCCAGTTCAGAAAATCATCAAATTGGGTGCAAAAATTTTTCGATCTTAATCTCAATCTTGTTTTAAGAGAACCCCTTCGTTACACTCAACTTAATAGCGCCTTCGAACTTACTCATAAGCAAACACACATTGCAATCGTAAATAATTGTAATCATGTAAAATAACAACAATAGAATTTCGATTCCAGACAAGATGCAAGTATATCTCGATCCTCTTGTTCATAATAAATAAAGAAAACATAACTTCAACTTGCATCCTCATTTGGTCCCACCATGTGACCTTGCACCATTGATCTCCACTCACAAATTCATTTCATGTGCATTGACATCAATTTAACATAGCCAAATTCACAATCTACTCTTCAATATTTTGGATTCATGTTACAAGATAGTGGCATTTTTTAAATTAATTAATATTTACTAGTTTCTAACACACATGATTGGCATAATAATTTTTTATTAATTCCAACTTTTAAACTTAACTTTTCCTGGTCACGTGCACACGTGCCTTGGATACTTGTACCAATACTGCCATGATCTGAAATAAACTAAAATAATTTTTACAGACATTCCTGTGCAAAGAGTTAAGTTGGTACTAAATAAAATGTCTGGTCTTAAAAGCTTCTAGATGTACCCCAAATTGATTTTTTCTACATACAACATTAGCAAACATTGGATCTATCAATTTCCTTGCACACCTTTAAACAAGAAACAATTGTCTGTCTTTACGCAAGAAGGCATCTAAGAGGCTTTTCGAGCGAAACTTCATTCTCATCAGTCATTCTGTCCATATCTATTAGTTTGACTAACGGAAAAGTAAATAAAATAGAGCATCGAATATAAGATGATCCATTTTCATTGGACACTTAAAAAACATTTCATCTCCAAGACTACAAATAGATTTTCGCTATTAAGGCAAACTTAGGACTACGAATATATGATATACCTGACTTTTTAGCCATCAAGATGTAATCTTGAGGAAGCAATGGTTTACAAAAATCAACGTCCATGGGGATGGTTGAGTCGAGCACGAATGTTAGAAACATCATACGATGGGATCACATTCTCAAGGGGCTTTATTACAACACTGGGCTGCCCTTCTTGCTCCTGAACTGCTCCAAACACAATCTCACTAGTCTTCTCCGAGGTTTGTTCATAGTAAGTTTGAGGTATGGACGAATGATATCGATGATGATGTTTTTTCTGAGTTTGCTGATTCTGGAGGTCGCCTTCCCATCCGTTGTAGAAAGCACGACTTTGTTTAAGTCGTTGCATTTTCTCAGAATCTGTGGACATGAAGGCATAGGTTTTTTGAGGAGTCGGGGTCCTGGTCTCAATGGAAGGGGGCTCGTCTTCATCCGGTATAATAAAGCTATCTTGTTGTACAGGCCAAGTATTTGAATACTTCTGCTGCTGTACTTGGTTTTGATACTGATGATTATATTGATTCCTTTTGAACACAGGAAAAACTCCTCCAAGAATTTCAGCAGCAGATGCTCCAGTTTGTGCAACCAATCTCCCTAAAGACCCGAAAAAGCTTTCTTCGAGTTTCTCCTGCTCGTCTTCGGTCGGGATCAGTGTTGGTCTTACTGATGACTTCAGCTGCCTCTGGTACGGATTCTGATTTAGAGTACCTGCTGTCAAGATTCCTTGCTCCTTTAAAGAAAAATAACCGAAGGTAAGAGTTGGATCACAAGGAGCATACAAGCAAAGATACACAGTAATCAGGGTACTCTTCTCCGCATTTTCTTATTGTCATTGGGTAGCAATTTTCACCAGAAGAGTTGGGGGTTCAATATGCAAAGATTAGAAAAGTTTAAGCATATACTTATTTTGACAGTAAGGTACGGTTACTTTAGAGTAACTTTTTCCCCTAGAAGTAATATATTCTAACATATTTGATAACGTAAAGTTAATTAAAAGCAACATTAACTTTTTTTAAGCTTGAACTAACATGCTTTAATTTCGATATGCATCAACTAACAGTATAGGATCGTCAGAGTGTGGAACTCACATCTTGAGAAGATACAATTGAACCAACTCTTCGTTGGAGCAATGCTAACATATAACCAAAGAAGCCAGCTGCTATAAGCACCGCAATACCTGCAGTAATTAACTTGTCACATAAATTGTTACTGGGAACGAACTAAAGGTAATAATACAATTCCAAATATTTTACCCAGGGGAAAACTACTTCCATACTGATAAGCACAATCATCAAAGTGGAGTTGTATCTCACGAATCGCTTTATTTCCTCTATCTATGACGAGGAGAGAGCAACTGCTTCCTATATAGACCACATCAAAATCATTTGAAAATTTTGCATCTCCACTTGGTCCATCCACATGTCCATTTCCCCGACTCCATTTACCTCCTGCAATGGTTGTCACCCCTAGAGAAAGAAAGTCGATCACAATAGATATTATTAAAATAAACTGCAATATTTTAAAACTGTCAGTTAACTAGTTTTCTTTCTTATAGAATACAATAATAAAATGGAAAAGAAAACAGATGGCGTACATGAGCGCACAGTTAAAGGCGTTCACCCGATATGCGAGACCTATGTCCACTAGCTGCTACAGGTTTGATAATCAATAAAGAAGAATTTTTTACCAATGCAAGATCTCACACCTCTGTCTTATCTCACATGCAGAAAAAAAACCCTTTTCTATGACATAGGAACTAGGGCGACCCCAGTACAAAAGCAATATACCCCTATAATAAAAAGGTATCCCGAAGAAAACGGGATAGGCGACCACTTAGATTAGACATGCAGTCGTTATACAAGATAATTAAAAAATGCAAGCATGTTCTATGAATAAGTTGTTATATTGTCAAAATACAAAATGATGCTAATTGTTATTCAGATGCTAATTGTTATTCAGTCAAAACGGTTATCAGAACGCTGGTCTGTAGACCATAACGTGTACACAAAACAAAAATCATTTCTATGGTCGCTCAAAGACAGATCAAGAATACTCACCAGTATCGCTTATCTTCCTGATTGACATATTATCCGTGTCGGCAATGTAAACATTTCCTCCATCATCCACAGTAAGTCCTTTCGGATGATTCATTCTAGCTTCTCGCAATTTTCCATCCACATATCCGGAGTATCCATCGGCTGACCCTGTAATCAGCTTTGGCCTGCTATCTGCAATTTCCGAAATTTACCATAAGTTAAGTCCATGTGAATGAGCACATGGAGAAAAGGACAGGAAACGAAAGGGCATTCTATAGGAGAGAAGAAGCAGTTATTCAAAATGAAATAATAAATAGAGCTGCCCCGTAAAATAATTTTAAATAGGGTCACAAACGTGAGTCAGAGTACCAAGCATCACACTATCAGCGTGACTAAACTCATTAACTTGAACAATCAACCCCCAAGACATGCACTCTGGTTCACTCCATTTCCTTTTACCTCATCACCATCTCCAACCCTCCCATACCACCTTTATGTTAAAAAGGCTTAGGTGTGCGGACTTCAATTTCAAATTCGTGGAGAAGCTACACTTTTAACGCAGTCAGCTTCTCAAACAAGCAGCAACATTCACGAATCATAGAAAATCAAAAACCGGAAGCATCAAAGATTTATCATAACATAATGCACTTCCTAAATGGGTAATTGTTATTATCATGTGAACCATTCAGCTCATTGTAATGAACCATTCCCAGTAACACACAGGTGAAAAATACATTATTCAGAGGCCAAGAAGGCCCATCTCGCTAACATCAGCAGCTCAACATCAACATCAACATGTATATCAAATTCCATATATTGTTGACAGTTGGTAAATCACTTTAAATAGAAGCAAAAGGTCAAAGTATGGGCCAATAAACAATAAATATGCTGCAATGACACAAACAATGCTCGTGCACCACGAGCGCCCACATACACTCAATACTCAATAAAGTAATCTAAAAAATTCACAAATAACAGTTGAATGCTGGTTTAGGACATACATAGGGACAAAGATGAAGAGATCTTGTAAAGATTGCTGTTAGAAGAATCCAAAATGAGAAGGTCCCCATTAGGCAAAACTTCAACAGAATGTGGCTCAATGCCAAGTTTGCTTCCATCAAACACTGTCTCCATTGTGTACCCACTCTCAAATTTCATCATTGGACGCCCAGATATTGCTGTTACAAAACAAGAAAATCAAACAATAAAAAGACTATAAAAAACATAAAGAACAATGAATCAAATTCAAAGATGGAGATCCCTCTTTACCTGTTTTAGTAGTTGCCTTGAGCGATAAAATCCATTTCATCAGCATAGAAAATGCATTTGAGAAAAACCCATTTACAATTCCTGCCCACAAAACACAATGGTAAACAGTTGCGCGCACATCTTGCTACATTCCCAAAAATAAATTGGTTCAAGAATCATATGCATATAAATGCGTGTATAGAACTACTTACTGGTAGGTGAAGAAATAGCTGAAACAGAATAAACACCAGCTGAAACAGAACAAATACCACCAAAAAGCAGCAGAATCGTGAAGAGCAACACAAGAACATTTTTTCCCATTTTAAATGCCATTAAAGGATGCTGAAGCTCTGCATTTGCTTGAAAGTAAAACCCTATGTGGGTTTTTTAGATTCTTGATGAAAAGAGAAAAGAAGGGAAAAAAGTGATGGGTTTTTTGAGGATGAGTGAGTGAGTGAGTGAGTGAGAGGGTGATATGGTAGAAGAGAGTGAGAAAAAGATGAAAGAGACAGAAGAGAGAGAAAAAGGGTCAGTGGGCTACGGTCATGTGGAGTGGAGAGTGGAGAGAGAATCGTATGCTTTTGTAGTGAGAAAAAAATGCAGTCTTACAATAATTTTGTTTTATTAAAGAAATTAAACATCAAATTTAAATATAATTATCTATTTTTACTTAATATTTTTTAATTACCTTTGGATATTATAATGGGAATGGACTCCATATATTTATTTCTTCAATACAGTTTAAAAATAAATAAAAAATTCAGGGACCACTCGATTGGACCTAGCCGATGTGAGACGGGAGGATGAAAATGTTGATGTGCGTCAATGAATATGTTTCATTTTATCTATAAAAACGCTATACAACCAATATAAAGTAGCAAAAATCAAACTCGAATGCTATTTTTAATAGGCCTCAAGCTTAATCTCAAGTCGCGTTGAGCCCGCATGAAATATTGAAACTAGGGCCAATCCTCGTCTAGAAGTTGGTTCCTGGCAGGTCATTCTCAATGTTACCAAGTTCACATAAATCAGTTAATTTCATAAATGGTCCTTAAAAGTTGTGAAATTTTGTATATTGGCCTTTAAAGTCCTTTTTTTAAGTTGTTTTGTCACTCAGTGTGTGTTTTTTTCTAACTTTAAAGCTAATCTTTTTGGATTAGATATTTGCTTTTCTCTTTTTTTCTTTTTAATACTTGAAACCCTTAAATATGTTCTTTTAGGGTCCGTTTGATTGGAAGTGTGGAAAATTGGTGGAAAGAAAATGAATTTCAGGAAAAATAATTGCCTAAAACTTGTTTTCCAGGGAATTGTCAATTAAGTGTGTTTGATTGGTATAATTTTCCACCTGAAATTTTTTT
Source organism: Fraxinus cuspidata (assembly GCA_903798385.1). Lineage (NCBI taxonomy): Eukaryota > Viridiplantae > Streptophyta > Magnoliopsida > Lamiales > Oleaceae > Fraxinus > Fraxinus cuspidata. The sequence continues at coordinate 350 of CAIGRP010086512.1, read as the reverse complement.
GAAATTTTGAATCTTTTTGTTCATGTTTGGCTTTATTTCACATGAAAATTGTCCATTAAAGTGAAATTTTTTTTACAATTGGTTATGAAATTTGTTACCATTGCCAAAAAAGTTGAAAAAAAAAAAATTACTCGAAAACTATTTTTCACCATTTTTTCATCAAAGTTTGGTGTTCGTTTAGCTTCATTTTACATGGAAATTGTCCATTAAAGTGAATTTTTTTTAAACAATTGGCTATAAAATTTAGTCCCATTGCCAAAAAATTAAAAAAAAATTCTGACAGAAACTGGAATTCATTTTCCCAAACCAAGGAAAATAGGCGCGTGGGGGGGAATTGATTTTCCATGCCA
>CAIGRP010086509.1:0-17255 GCA_903798385.1 Fraxinus cuspidata | reverse complement strand
ACACATTCTTCCAAAAATAATTATTTCAAAATACATTATTTCCAAAATCTCCTTATAATGGGGGCCAAACAATGGCTATATACATCATGTTCGATACACGTTATTCTCCCAATAATTCATTTTAAATAGTGATTTGATGGAAAATATGAGATTAAAAAATAAGAAAAAGTTTTAAATTTACGTGTAATATTATTTTATTAAAAAATGTGTGATTGAAAATAAGAAAGAAAAATATATTTTTAGAAGAATGTGTATCGAACATGGTGATAAAGTGAAAATAAACAGTACTAGCCAAAAAGTTTGTGACTAACAAAATAATAAAAATTTTTGATATCATTACTCATTCAAAAATGTTTTGTTGAGGTTGTGTTTGAGCCACGTTACTTTGGAAGAATGTATTATGGAATAATAGATTGATGGAGAATGTGTGGTTGAAAAATAATGAAAAGTTATTAATGTGATGAAAAATATTTTTTTATTGAAGAATGTGTGGTTGAAAATGAGTAGAAGAATGTGAATGAAAATTTTAATGTGTACCAAACAGGGACTAAATATATTTATCGATAAAAATTTCCTATCAATAATAAAGTAATAAAAATAATAATATTTTTCTAAAAATCTAAAAATATTCAAATAAAAGTTCAAAAAGTAATTTGAACTATTCGCCCCTGACCTTTGAACAAAGCCTACCCAACTATTTTGTTGTTAAAATTTGGTCCCCAACCTTTAAAAATTAGCAAACTTTGTCAATTCGGATGATATCTATCTATTTTAGGCGTTACATTAGTTGTGCGACCTACGTATATGTTTTAATGAAAGATAGAATGCTCCAATCACTATTACTCATGAAAAGAGAGAACAAATTCACTTATTTCGCAAATGGCCATTGCGAATAAACAAAGGGAAAAATACATGCGCCTGTGTTGGATGGAAATTAAAATTAAGATTTTAATCTAAATTAAAGTCAACAATTAATATTAATCACACATTTCATGTGATTCACAACTTTTCAACCACACATTTGATCAATTTATATCAAAATTTACTAAAAATCTTATTTTAATCCCCATCAAACATGGGTTGTATATCATCAAAATAGTTTAAGAGGAATAATAGCCATCCCATAAAATATCTAAATAATAGTTAGCTCCTGTTTGACAAATATTAAAAAGTGTTTATGTTTTTTTTTTTTTAAGAATGTATATGTTTAACATGTAGGAAAAAAAATTTGTCTACGTGTAAATATTTTATTGTATGAATGTTTGGCTGAAAATGAGTCTGAAAAAAAAATTTGAGAAATGAATGGCAAACAAGGGCTTAATAGTAGGAGTAGTGCTATTTAGTGCCAATTTAAGTGACAATTAAATATCATTAAATGATAAATTCATTTAAATGTAAAATCAAAACATCTATTTAATTGCACAAGTGTGGACATCTATGCTGATATTTTAACATCACTGGTGGTAAATAACATTATTCTAATAGTAGTTATGAATGTAAGCTTAAAGTTAACATTTAACTTTAAATCTTTAACTAAGCCCCTATTTGATGATCATTATAAAGAGAAATTAGGAGGAATGCATGATTAAAATTTAGAGAAAATTTTTAAATTTACATGCAAAATATTTTATTCCATGTTTATGACCAATTTTTTTTAATGAAAATAAAGTTTCGAAATGTGATTTTTTGGAGAATGTGTAGTTAAAAAGTAAGAATTTTTTTTTGAATTTACGTGCAAATATTCTATTGTGTAATCGTGTGACTAAAAATGAGTACGAGAATGAAAGAATTTTGTTATAAAAAAGAGATAAATAGAGGCTTATTGTGTAAATGTGTGGTTGTATATAACTTTGAGAAATAAAGAATTTTGAAATAAAGAGAGTTAACTATAGGCTAAATTTTGTAAATTATATCTAGCTGGAGGCTATGCACTTTGCAGTGTGTCCATGGATGTATCATTACTGCAATAGTCCCTTCTATTTTAGTCATTGTTGTGGATAGAGTAGATTAAAATCAAATTTCATCCTCGTTTGGTGGCCATCATTTTGATAAAATTGAGTTTTGAATGATAATTTTTTTATTTGGTTTAACTCAAAATTTAAAAATTTTTAGTTAAAATCAATAATTAAATTTTAGCCCCTGTTTGGTGCACATTATCAACCCAAGAATACTTTTTTAGCCCCTAGTTCAAATCTTTACATTTTGATCAATATTTAGCCATGTGTGGTAATTTTAATTTAAACCGGAGTTAATAATTAATTTTAATCCCGCATTTTATTGAACTCGTAATTTTTTTCGACCACACTTTTTATTAACTTTTATTAAATTACTAAAAATCTGATTTTATACCTAACCCCACGAGCGAACCGAGTTACAAGCATGAGCTAAGTTGAGCTGCAAACATTTGTTCAAGCTTGTCGGCTCGTAAAAGTTGGTTCGCAAGCCAATCAAGCTCTGTTCGGTTGTTGGTGGAGTGAGTGAGTTCTCCTTTTATTCACTTTTTCAGGTACGGAACAGTCCTTTACTTTGTAGTTTCCCGGTGGCGAAGTTTTCTTGTAATTGGCTCCCCCCATGGACACGTGTACGTGATTCGATGCAATTCCCGGAGCAATCGAACGGCTATAAATTGAGAATTCATTTCATACGGTCAGTCAATCCAACAGTCAATAATTTCTGAAAAGTTGTGTAAGAATTATAGAAGTCCTGCAAATGTCAGTAGGGTCCACCACACGTCTGAATCCACGTGTCGGAATTTTTCTTTTTTCACTAGGAAGAGGGAATCCAATGTATTTTAATCCAAATATGCCATGTTTGTCCCTCTTTAAAATAAAGTTTTTTAATCCTAGTGTTCAATTTAAGGATGTGTTTGAGCCACATTATTTTGGAAGAATGTATTTTAAAATAATAGATTGATGGAGAATGTGTGGTTGAAAAAGAAAGAAAAGTTATTGATGCGATAGAAAATATTATTTTATTGAAAATGTGTGGTTGAAAATGAAAATTTTAATGTAGTTCAAACAGAGGCTCAATCATACTTTCAAATAATAAAATATTTTGCATATAAATTCAATTTTTTTTTTTACATTTTAATCACACATTTTTCAAAAAATTATTATTCAAAATATTTTTTCTCAATAATGGCCACCAATTAGGGACTTACATATTATGCCAATGTTCCAATTATTTAAATTTTTTTTTCTCCACTCATTAAATTATTCATTCTTTCGAAAAAAAAATTATAGCTTAGCCTATGTATGATAGCAATTTAATATAGATTTTTCATCAAAATAAACAATTAATTTTAACCACATATTTAATATAGATTTTTATCAAAATTATGTTAATTTTGCCCTTTCTATTTGAAAAGAAAACTGTGTATGTTCAGTTGATGGAGGAATTAGCAAGAAATTGACAAAATGACGATTTTCACAATGAAAGACGTAATTAGGAATGAAAATGTAAAAAATTGAAGGTAATAACATTTTACACAATAATATTGAAACGTATGAACATATTGTGCTAATAACCCTTTATTTTTCTCCATTAGTACCATATGTTTTAATACTAGGTTTATAATGTCTAAATTATATTCATATACATACAAGTTCGATGTTGAGACAGCAATATTTGTGATATGAAAATCCATAAATTTCGATAAAGTGAACTTATAAAAATAAGAAGGGTTTGAACCGTCCAAAGGAGAAAGATTTTGCTCGACTCGGTTCACCATCGGTGCAATGACGTAGTATATTATACTGAATTCAAAAGCAGTTAATATCGATCCAACACGGGTGCCTTAGACTTGTATATATGAGACAATAGTCCTGAAAGAAATAGAAGACAAAAAATTATGAATGGCAGTGAACATTAGTGGAAGAGCAAATCCAGTACTGTTGGATTTTTGTACCAAAATATATTCCAATACGAGATTTGTGTTTATTGTGCCAGACAAGGACCATCAGTGAATTATCACTATTTCAAATATTCAATTAACGTTTGTGCCTACTTCTAAACTTGGCTTGGTCAAATTCTTAACTTTCACTTTGAATTTTCAACCATTACATATTTCACAATTATCTTTTCAATGGTAAAAGACAAAAATGTCCTTAAATAAACAATACAATTATAAAATATTGTTTTGTTTAAAAAACAATACTACAATTTTAGTTAACATGTAAAAATTAAACACTTCTAACTTAAAATTTCAAAATCATCTAACATTTTTATCTATTTATTCTAATACAAATAAAAATTCTCTTATTTTTCATCTGTTCCAACCCCAAAATCTCATAAATTGATCAAAACTTGATTTTTTTTTTACATGTATCACTTCGAATCGGTAAGTATATTTATACATGTTTAATTTCGTTTTGTTTTCATTAAATTACTATACATTTTGAATTGATAAATCTTATTTCGACATAGATTAACATGTAGATAATTTTTTTATATACATCTATAACCTTTTAAGCATAAACAAGAAAAAAAATTTGATATACATGTATATTAATAACAATGATTTCGCTCATACCTCTTCTTGTAAAGCGTCTACCTCCTCCGCCACAGATCATTAAAATAATGACTTTGACCATGTGCAGAAGATCCACGAGGAAGATGTCTGGATAGAGGAGAATGAGATCTTATCGGCGAAGGTGATGGTTAATCAATTGGATCGCGTTCCCATCCAAATAACAATATTGAAATTTATTAATTTAATTAAAATAGGCTAACTCATACAAAACGGTAATCAATAAATTATATTCAATTCACATATGCAATGTTGGTTTAGGATGGAATCGAATATCTAATCGTGTTTAGTATGCGAAACAGATAATTCATGCACAAATCTCGTCCCTCCTCTTCCATCGACGACGTCAACTCAATTATGATTTCAAACTAACATATTGACATTTCAACTAGTTAATGATCATGTGATGAAATTTTGAAACGACGTATAATATAAATTGCAAATGTATAATCCTCACTTGAGTGTCATCGAGGAGAGCTGATAACTGTTTGCCAGATGAGCATACGTCTGCTCCGGATGCTCGTCAATAATGCATCTGGGGGTAGCATGTCTCCTCTCACCTTGCAAATTGGGTACCTAAGAGGGAGACGTCTCATATGCTCAGATCTGAAACATATGCAATTATTATATATAAATTTAGTATAAAAAGTATTTTACTATTGATTTTTTTAAACAATTACTTGCACTGCCATGGACAATCCATAAGTATCGTACTTACGCATGGACCCTTTGGACTTCGAGTGTGATCTGGTGAAGACGTGTACGGCGTCCTCAAAATATCTCTGACCATACGAATAGTTGTTGAAGGTATCGATGTCGTCAACAACTTCCAAATGAAAAATGTCAATCACAATCCTTTTGCAATGACACCTCACTACGTTATCAAGGATATAGACCAATCCTTGCTTTAATCTGTACAACATCTAGTCGCACTTCCTGATTGCGCCAATCAACTATGATAAAAGCACCGTCTCTTGTCCCTAAAAATACATCTTGTACAACCTATTGCTTTTTGGAGTATCGTCGTAGCTGTCTCGTCGCCCGTAATCTTCAGTTCAACCATCAACGCAAACTCAAATATGGAGAAAGTAGAGACTTTGCCCTCGAGGTCGAAGTGGAGGGTATCGTCGTTGACTGGCCTAATCAACCGACATAGTAATATATCAATGATTTGCCCAAAGTATTACACCTCTCTCAACTGATACAGAGATCACAAGAAGGACGACGTAGGAAATCTACGTACTGATCATCCCGCAACTCCAATGTAGTAGTGAAACTATCAAAGCTATTATTCCAACCACATTTTCTCGCCATCCGTCTCAATTCCGCATCTAGATGGTACTCCATCCTACAAAAATTCAAATACTAGAACTCTGAACAAAAAAATAATGGAATAAAGTATAATCTCAAAAAAGTAAGCGAATCGAATTAAAGACAAAAAAAGTAAAAATAAACTAAAGAAAAATAATAAAACTTATAAAACTAAAAATTAAAAAGAATTTTAAATCGAAAAAATATTTATAATATGAAGAAAATAATTAAGAAATTTTAAAAATATTTTAAAAAAATTATAATAAAAACAAAACTAATTAAATAAAAGAAATTTATGAAAATTAAATAAAGAATATAAATATTATTTAATTATAATTATAATTTTAAATTTTATCATAAATAGAAAAGAAATAAACATAATTTTAAATAAAAAAATATTATTATAGAATGAACAAAACAATTAAGAAATTTTTAAATTATTTTTAAAAAATATAATAAAAAAAATTAAACAAAAGGAAATTATGAAAATTAAATAAAGAATATTAAATATTATTTGATTAGAATTAAAAATTAAATTAATAAAAAAGATAAATATTATTTAATTAAAATTTATTAAAACATAAAAGAATAAAAAATAATTTTAAATTGAAAAGAGAATAATGAAAAAAACAAGCAAGAAAAAAAAGTCGGTTAAGAGGGTCGATAATCACATAGTGTCCATGCAGACTATTTTGTTGCCATAAATGGCGATTCTAGCAATAAATCACCATTTCCGCGGAGAACAATGGGCCGTTCTCTCAGTGTTTTAGTTTTTAGTTTTGAATTTATTTTGGATTTTGTGGTTTGAGTGTCCATTTTGAGATTATTGAAAACATGTTCTTTTTGTCATTTTGAAACAGAAAACAGCCAAAAAGACATTTTTAGCGATTTTCGTTTTCTTTGTAAATTTTAAATTCATTTATGAAAATAGGTAAGTAAACGTGTTTTTCAGTATTTTCGAAAACTAAAAATGGTCTGAAAACAATAAAGACAACAGACCATAAGGTTCCAAATTCCAAAATAAATATATAAATCACTACTATACCCAATAATCTACCTAAATAATGAAGAATAAAAATTATACATAACAATTTAATCTACAAATTTTTGAAGCGTAATAAACGAAATATCAATCTCATAATCCCCAAAAAACTAACATTGTTGAAGATAATTGATGGAATAAGTGGTGGTCGGCGTCGGGTTGATTGTGAGGATGATTTTTTCGATTGGATCCCGACTGTTAAATTGTGTGAGTAATTTTAAATTTTTTTTCCTTTTCACTCAAACATTTGGTTGAAAATAAGGGTATTTTTGGTATTAGGTATTTAACTTAATCATTTTAGTTTCTAAGTTTTTTTTTTTCTCTTTTAATTGTCAAAGGTCATTAAGGATATATGAACGGATCAATTGGTCATTTTCTTGTATTTTCTCAACTTTTGTTGGGATTAACATTATTTATTTTTTATTTTCCTATTCCACTATTTTATTTGGGCATGTCATATCACAAGAAACGAAATATTCCATTGAATAAAATAATTCATCGTTCGTAATGATCATCTCTATTATTAAACTAGCCCTCCAATCACATAAATAAAGTAGTTTTTCTTTTTCATATAAAGCATAATTACGATGACTTCACTTTAGACCATTAAGTTTAGTCCTCAAAACCAAATTAATTATTTTGAAACACTTTACACGCCATGTATTTAAAGAAAGAAGTTTTAAACGGCAACACTTCTAGAATTGAGAAAATGACTCGATGAGATGATACTAACAATGCTTAAGTCATAATTTTGTAATGAATATAACCGTTGATAATGCATTAAATTATTTTAAATACAAATTCTAAAATTAACTATTCACTGATTGATACTATAATTGGACTACAAACCTATTGACTTGAAGTCATTAGGAAGGGGCTCTTAAAAGACCTCTCTCCAAGGAGGATTCAGAATTCTCAATGTTGTAAAACGTAAGCGTAGTCTTAAGTCGATCATGACCTTGATTTATTGGATTCCATACACAAGAACATCTCCTTCCCTTTCACACTGATTTTTTTCAAGCCTGAAACATATTTTAGGAATGACAAAATTTTCGGCCTCTAACCCACCCTGCATTGCCCCACCTCACCCCAAATAGTAAATAGGGCAGGGGTACCCTGCTCCGAAATTTTCGAACACATTCTGAATCTTTTTATTTTTTCAAATAATATTAAAATTAAAATTAACTGGGTAGTTTTTTAAATCTCGTTGTCATATCTAACTCTTTCAATGTATTCAATTGAGATAAATTGCTCATTGATGGTGACCCGTATCTCTAGGTCGCTCCAGACTACTACAACTGAGTGTACTTTTGTAATAGAAATTTGTCGAAGCATGTAGAACTTAAGGTTTAGAGAAAACAAAATGTAGACGATGTTAAAACCAGATGGAGTTTAACATACCTCATGTTAAATTCTTTTAAGGATCTAGTCATTTCCACTTATTATATAGAAACTGGCACTTGCATTTTACTCTTCAATAGGAATAGAATCCCATGTCAAATGTTCCTAGTTTCAGCATAAAATTCCTCCTTGATGAGTGAACCAAAAAGTTCTCCATTTGCCTCAAGTACTATACTGAGTTGGGGCACCTTAGATGATATGAGCTGTGGTGACGCCAGTTTTCAAAGGAGAAGTAAAATGTAATGACTATTTGTTTTGCAGTGCCGAGTTAGTGCTTGTGGGCTTATAGAATCACTTGAGCACTCTCCCCTTACCGTCCGATTTTAAGGTTTTTAGGATGACTTCTGCTTAACTTGATTGTAACAAAGAAAACGATAAAAACGACTCATACTCTATTGAAATGCAAACCAACCTTGATCCTCAAACATGGTTTCAATCAGATCACTTCCTCTGGTCTGATCCAAAGCCATTAACTCCAATAGTTGATATACATCTTTGGAGAATGTCTTCGAATCATCACCTGATACAAATTCCTGAACCACATTGTTAACCTCAATTAAACTGCAGCCTGGTGTTTTCTTCATGTTTTTTCTCCTCATGAATTTCCTCATTCTTGAAACACCATCCCATTTTCCAAGATCTGCATAAATATTTGCAAGTAAAACAAAGTTCCCCGTGTCTTCGGGTTCGAGCTCTAAGAGATTTTCCATTGCAATAACTGCAATCTCGAGACGACGGTGAGTTCTGCAGGAACTCAATAAAGAACCCCATATTGCTGCATCTGGCTTCATTGGCATGCTCTTTACGAGTTCAAGAGCTCGATCGAGATGCCCTGTACGCCCAAGAAGATCGACCAAACAGCTATAATGCTCAACTCCTGGCTCGATATTATACTCATCTCTCATCGAGTCGAAGTACTTCAGTCCCTCGTCCAGTAAACCAGCATGTCCACAAGCTGATAAAAGGCCAACAAAAGTGATCTCATTTGGTTCAACTTTTTCCCTCTGCATTGCCAAAAATAATTCAATGGCTTCGAGAGCTCTCCCATGATTTGCTAACCCAGCAATCATAGTACTCCACGAGATAACATCCCTCTCTGGCATCTGACTAAACAACTGCCAAGCTTGGTTCACACTCCCGCATTTTGCATACATTTCAATCAATGCATTGCAAACACAAGTCTTCTTCAAAAACCCATTTTTATCAGCATAAAAATGAATCCATTTTCCGAGCTCTAGAGCTCCCAGCTGAGCACAAGCTGGTAAAACAGCAACTAAACTGATCCAGTCAGGCTGCATCCCCACCATCTGCATTCCCCGAAAAACATCCAATGCATCGCCATAGTACCCAATTTTCGTGTACCCAGAAATCATTGTTGTCCACGAAACAATAGTCTTATTAGGCATCTCGTCAAACAATGCTCTGGCTCTTCTCGTTTGACCCAACTTTATGTGCCCAGTAATAAGACTATTCCAAGAAATCACATCTCTTTCAGTCATTTCCTCAAACACCATATGAGCATTACTCATTTCATCACACTTAACATACATATCCAACAATGAATTTTCTATCACACTTGTACACTTCAACCCAAATTTAAAGACATGCCCATGGACTTGCCTCCCTAAAGAAACATTCAGAAGTCCTCCACAAGATCTAATAACAAAAGGGTACGTATATCTATCAGGCAAAATCGGCTCTTCAAATCCTTTATGACGTAGAATTTGCTTATACACATTGATGGTCACTATATAAATATGATTGTGTGTATAGGCTCTAATCATAGCATTGTACATGAAAATGTTTGGTTCAACAACTTGTTTGAATAACAGACTTGCATACTCTATTTCTCCATTTTGATCACAAATATCTACCATCCTAGTCGCCAAGAAATTGCTTTGTGACAGTGAAAACTTCACCATTTGGGCTTGAATTCTTTTCAATTGTCCCATTTTATTGCATTTTCTTAACATGGGTATGAACATATCTTCCAATCCTCTGATTGTCAAGACTCCAACTTTTGCTGCCATTGAGATGCTAATGCTGCAAAGGTTAAATCTTTTTCCAAGATCCAATATTTTCTGAGAAAAAATTCACTCTTTTGTAACAATATGCTATCACACTTGATGGGTTGAATTAAATGGATCGTGTATTTGTATTTGAATGAATCTATTATTTAATACCACGTAATTTCCTTGTCATCAGTCACCAACTTTCTTTGGACCTTCCTGCTTCCAGCACTAGGCACGTTATGCCGCCATACACGTTCTTACAACTATCTGGAGATCTGTGTGTTTTTGTTAAACAGTAGTCACTGCGACTCACTGTGTGGGTAGTGGTTCGTCGGTTCAACATTTGGGCCACTAACTCCTCTCAACTGTGTCGAAGTTTCCTTTTTTGGAACCAAATAGCATCAAGATCAAACCTTGTTCCAGGTAATTTAAATAAGAATAACTTCTGTGATACAGCATGATGAAATTTGAAGATGGGGGTGAAATTTTGAAGTAAAGAGGCAATGTTTAAAGCTTATGTTTAGTCTTTTTGTTGATTATGCTCCGAACTGTAGTTTTACTGATGAGTGAGAGACAAAAATTAGCAGAGCTTTTAAGAAAATGTTCTAGAAATTTGTTTCTCGATCAAGGAAAGGAGGTTCATGGAGCTGTTGTAAGGAAGGATTACGGGTCTGATTTGATGGTAAATAACGATCTCATAGATATGTATGGAAAATGTGGCCGAACGAGCAATGCTTATGCAGTGTTTGATAGAATGCCTGAAAGAAATGTTGTTTCTTGGACGGCTTTGATGTGTGGATATTTACAAGAGGGCAATGCCAAGGCGTCTTTATCACTTTTTCGTCACATGGGATTTTCCAGTGTGAGGCCTAATGAATATACTTTCTCTACAAATATCAAGGCGTGTGCAATTTTGTATGTTCTGGAAAACGGGATGCAGATTCATGGTTTGTGTACTAAAAGTGGGTTTGAAGGGTATCCTGTGGTGGGAAATTCAATCATTGATATGTACTCGAAATGTGGAAAAATCAATGAAGCTGAACGGATGTTTCATGATATGCTGGTTAGGAGTCTGATAACTTGGAACGCGATGATATCAGGGTATTCCCTTTTCGAAGATATGTGTGATAGATCTTTGCGTTTATTCAAGGAGATGCAAATGCAAGGAGAGATACCGGATGAGTATACATTTACGAGCACATTAAAGGCTTGTCGTGGACTTGGAGCTTTTCAAGAGGGAACACAAATTCATGCCTTCCTGATTACAAGAGGATGCCTAATTCCAGTTCAAAACATTATTTCCGGTGCTCTTATTGATCTGTACGCCCAATGTGGATACTTGTTTCAAGCAAGAAAGGTGTTTGATCAATTGGAAACGAAAAGTGTGGTATCTTGGACGACACTAATAATAGGATACTCTCAAGAAGGAAACTTATCAGAGGCAATGGACTTGTTCAGACAGCTTCGGGAGAGTCGCATTCCCATGGATAGATTTGTTCTTTCCAGCATGATCAGTGTCTTTGCGGATTTCGCTCTTGTGGAGTCAGGAAAGCAGATGCATTCCTATGCCATCAAAACCCCCTCGGGATTAGAAACATCGGTAGCAAATTCAATTGTGGATATGTATCTCAAATGTGGTTTGACGGAGGAGGCTGAACGGCTTTTTGTTGATATGCCGGAGAAGAATGCAATCTCCTACACAGTTATGATCACGGGATACGGGAAGTATGGTCTTGGTAATGAAGCAATTGATCTCTTCGAGAAAATGCAGCAGGATAATATTGAGCCAGACCATGTAACCTACTTGGCTTTGCTCTCGGCTTGTAGCCATTCGGGACTTGTTGAAGAGAGCCAGAGATACTTCACGCAATTGTGTAATAGTTATCAGATAAAAACTAGAGTCGAGCATTATGCTTGCATGGTTGATATCCTTGGTCGAGCAGGACGGTTAAAAGAAGCCAAGAACCTCATACAGAAAATGCCACTAAGACCTAATATAGGAATATGGCAAACATTACTTAGTGCTTGTAGAGTACATAAAGATGTCGAAATAGGAAGAGAAGTAGGTGAGATTCTCTTGAGATTGGATGGTGAAAATCCCATAAACTATGTTTTGTTGTCGAATGTTTTTGCCGACGCCCTCTACTGGAAAGAGAGTGAGAGATTGAGAGGGTTAGTGAAAGCTAAGGGTTTGAAGAAGGAAGCTGGGCGTAGTTGGGTCGAGATTGACAAGGAGATGCACTTTTTCTACAACGGCGACGAAACACATCCGCTAACTCAAAAAATCCACGGAATCTTGAAAGAAATGGAGAAGAAAATGAAAGAAGTGATGGGCTATGCATATGAAGTGAGATTTGCGCTGCATGATGTAGAAGAGGAATCAAAGGAGGAAAACTTGAGAGTTCATAGCGAGAAATTGGCTATTGGTTTGGCTTTAGTTTGTGGTGGGATAAAGAAGGAAGGACAGCCCATTACGATTTTCAAGAACTTGAGAATTTGTGGGGATTGTCACGAGTTCATTAAAGGTTTGTCCAAGATTTTGGAGAAACTGTTTCTTGTTAGAGATGCTAATAGGTTCCACAAGTTTGAAAATGGAGAATGCTCCTGTGGAGATTATTGGTAATACCATTTCAATACTTTTTTACTACACTATTGAATAAAATTCAACAACTGTCTGATTCAAACCAAGCAAGTAATTGTCAAATATTAGCCGAATATAGCGAACAAGACCAGAACAAATTACTTGAACCTTGCTAACTCATTCTTATTTTGAATACCACCGAGCCTATCATGCAGGCCATGCCCATGTACAGGCAAATGCTTGGTCAAATGTTACAATAAAAACTAAGCAATTTGTTCATATATAATAAGGCAGTAATTTAGACACCAAAACTGTAATTCAAGGCAATAACATTTAAGGGGAAAAATCGAAGGAGATCAAGCTACAAAAATCCAGCAGCCCCTATGATGCGAGACCAACAACATTACAATAGATGAGGCATATACTCAAGCATTAGCCAGCATCTGCTCATGAATGTCAGCATGCGGGCCTCCTCCTTCGCTGCCAGAAGTTTCTTCTTGTGCTCCTTCAGCATCTGCTCCACCGTCTTTTTTGCTGGACCAACCGTACATTTTTCTCAGGGCATCCCTACGTGCTGCTCGTTCAGCTAATTTGATTTCTCTAAATTGCTCTTCTAAACGATCCTCATCCTCGGGTGTGAAGAAAACTACCTCCATCTCCCCAAGTTTTTCGTACATCTTTTCAATTTTAGCTTTCCAGAAGAGGCCCATCTCGGTGTCCATCTTGTGGTACGGAGTTTTCAGCAAGTACTCATCTATCCCGCCTGCCTTATCTATACAGCGGATAGCATGAGTGGTTACCTTAACACGAATGTGGCGATCAAGAATGTAGCTGAAAAGCCGTTTCTCCTGCACATTAGGCTTCCAATTCCTCCTTGTCCTATCATTGTCATCAAACTAGTAAGAGTCAGTGCAATATCTTGATTATTTCATGGATGAGAGTTGAATATGCATAATGGAAGCTAAAAGAAAATATCGTACTCATTACTTATTACTTCTTATACAATAATTACAAGTCAATCACAAAAATTTACCACAAATTACTCCAAATCTAACTAGCCAATGTACTAATGTACCAGTAACTGAGGATACGAAAGTTACATCTAGCTACAATTTTTTAATAAGCAAGCACTGGATATATCAATTCAATGGTTGGACTCTCAGCACTAATAAATATATCAAAACAGACAGAGCTCACACCTTGGATCCTTGTGTTTTCCTCATTTCCAAGCATACATATCAATAAAACCTAGTATAAACGCCATACAGATATTTTTCACTTTAGTTCCACTTAAGATGTGCAATTTTGTGCCAAAGATACACCACTTTTGCTCAAAAGAGTATATGCTATATTTATTTGGAAAACAAAAGAAGGGATAGCTAGGAGTTCATGTTATGTGGTCAAGTTCCAAAATACAGCTAAAATATGGAATGACTATTAAGTCCAATAAGGAATCACATAAAAGGCAGGCACCAGTATGTAGTCTTGGGCTCTAGTTTATTTTGTCTTTGTTGGCAGAAAAAGCAATAGAGTTGTATATTTTTCATTTCACCAGTATGTAGGCTTAGACTCTATTTTATTTTGAAATTGTTGTATAGTTCACAAGAAGCAAATTATCTTTCATCTCTTTCTTCCTTCTTTATTGTTTAGGTTGGTGATACTTATTTACACTCAGACACGTATAGTGAGGAAGGGGCGAAGGGAGGAAAGTCACGCACATCAATGCTTTTCCATGAGGACCATTACAAGTAACTGGTTTCTATTTTGATATCATCTTCCGTTGATTATTGCTAATTGACCGGTAAATCTACTTGTATGCATTCAAAAATTGAATTTAAAGTTTAAGAGCTCATAACGCAGTATCAATAATCTATAGTAAGGTGATATTCTAAGTGACAACAAGTAACAATGACCAAACAAGCTGTTCATAATACAAATGAAATGCATTCAAGAAGTCATAATTCCCAAGGTTCAAAAAACCTTAAAAAGGTCTCAAGAAAGGAAGTATTCAGAATCCATCCCAAGTTACACAGAGTTGTCTCACTGCACACAGCTCTGGAAAGCAATATTCATTTATTGTTGTTGTAATCCAAGTTTAGATTGTTCAACAATAGTAATTCTCGGGGGAGTCCGAGGTCGATCCACATGGAGGAAATCAAGAGAACAACAAATAATTACAATAAGAAGAGCGTCGCGATGATGGAAGTAGTATGAAAGCATCGGGAATCCATTTATGCTTATCATGCAACAAATACTTCTAACCCTTTAAGCTAACATTATTCGCTCAAAAGGTAACATTTCTTGTGCTTATATGATATAAATATTTAGAGAATAGATAATGACATAGCAACTATAAAGTTTTCCACAGCCCAGTGTTATGCTATTTATGTATTTAATTCAGAGTGATAAGCTCTTAGAACGTTGGAAATACGATAATAAAAACTCACCAGAAGATAACGAAAGTTTGCATTCATTAATACCAAGAGATGCAAAATCTAAAATAGTTAAAGACTTGAAAACCTCAGCTAGTCCTAGATTGCCCTGAGGCCCGAACACTTCATACAAAGCTGTTGGCAGTAAGAAATTGGGGAATAGCAAGGGATGTTCCTGACGTATCATATCAACTCTGACTCGAAATTTTTCAGATTCTGATTTCCAGACCCCTTTGCCATACTGCCCAACATAGTATGAGCATTTTTAGATATTATTATAGGACATGATCTGATTATATTCTATCAAACTCCATTAAATTAATCAATTAAAACTTTTATTCCATCCTGAAAAATATAATAATCACCAACCCACCAAAATCCACATAATTATTCATCTCCCAAAGCACTCAAATAAAAATAAAAATAAAAAACACAAAATATACAGTATTCTCATAGGTAAGTATGAAACACAAACAGAACACGAAAAAAACACAAATAATATACTGACTTGTTGCCGCCGTCTTCACTGACGCGGTTGCCGAACTGGATATGGCGGCCAGCGTAAAGCCCACGATGGGCCCGGCCCATGACGACCTTGCTGTCGGGCGCACATTTCTTGAGTTGCTCTTTCACTCCAGGCACTAAATTCTCGTCTCCCCCAATTTTCTTCATTATCTTCTTTACCATTTCTCTTGACCGGAACGCCATTTTCCAATCTTTCAATATGTGTGTAGATGCTATGGATAATAACGTGGGTCTCAAATTCTGTTTGGATTCAATTTGTAGATTAGGGTTTTTAGTGAATTGTCAGGGTTTTGGGGAGTGAATCAGCACTTAGAAATGGACCGGAATCAGGCAGGATTAAGTTATTAACCATTAAGGGCTTGAAGATTCTTTTTTTTTTTTTTAAACTAATAAATTGGGCGAATTTCCCAGGGTCCCCCAGTCCTTCAAAAGTGCTATTTATTGCAGTCATGTCCTCAATCTTTTTGAATTGAGGCATCCGCGTCCCCAGCTAATAAAAAGTATTTATTCAATGTTAATGACCACGTAACGGACTCATATTGTCAGGATGAAAGTAAAATTCTCCGTTAATATGATTGATATTCTTTTGCTAGTTGGATACATATTTGCCATGATTGTGAACATGGATACTACACTTGCAAAAGGTTGGAAGAATGCTGGTGAAATTTACTCTTTTAAATTTGTTAACAAGGAATTTTAATGTGTATATATTTCCCGTCATTGAATTTTGATTATTTTTATTTTTCCATCCCAACACGATCGCTGAACTATCATTAAAAAATACTAACAAAAATCTCCAACCTAGCCATTAATCCGTATGTTGATATGGTCCACTCGCCCAAAAAATAAGAGCCTTGAATTATTTTGACACAAAAAACATAATGATTCAATTAAAATTCCCATCTATTCTATTACAACCAATGGCTTCATCCATTTTTAGTAGTCTAAGAAAATTGTCTCCCATTCCTCTCTTGAGCCGCGCTCTTTGTCCTGACTCAATGATCGGGACAAAGACAGGGACGCCAACTGGTGCCCCCTATTGGGGGGGGGGGAGCGGCCGCACTCCAATAGGGGGCTCCAGTTATCTTTGTTCCGGTCATTGAGTCGGGACAAAGAGTTTTTCATTCCTCTCTTATCATATTTGTTAGAAGCGCTAACTAATGGTAATTGTTTAAGGGTAATTAGCGCATAACGTCCCCACCTTTCATTGTTATTGTGGAAAACGTCCCTACCTTTCATTTTTGGCATTTTCACCCTTATTTTCACCTTTCATTGTGCAAAATGTCCTTTTCACCTATTTTCTTAATTAAAAATTATGAAATGACCAATATACCCTTCTCTTTAAATAAAACAAAAAGAAAAAGAAAAAAACTAATTGCAATCACAGTCCCAATTTTTTTAAAAAAATCCAAATAAGTCACAG
>CAIGRP010086497.1:0-23888 GCA_903798385.1 Fraxinus cuspidata | reverse complement strand
GAGTTGTGATCAATGACCCGTTTCCAATCGAATTAGACTATCAATTCGCCAAAAACGGACAAGTTCGAATTTATCATGAAATTATTATTTTGCCTTGTAATCCCACTTCATCATAAATTCTAACTCCTTACGCACTTCATCAAATATGTTCTTAATTTATACTCAACTTGAGAGGAATTTTTAAAATGTACAAGTGTAGTTTTACTTTTCATATATAGCATCTCAAAGTCAAAAAATTAAGCTATGCTATCAATAACTATTTACCATA
The DNA here is from genome assembly GCA_903798385.1 of Fraxinus cuspidata. Taxonomy (NCBI): domain Eukaryota; kingdom Viridiplantae; phylum Streptophyta; class Magnoliopsida; order Lamiales; family Oleaceae; genus Fraxinus; species Fraxinus cuspidata. The sequence goes on along the minus strand of CAIGRP010086497.1, from coordinate 23,620 downwards.
ACAGTTTTGATGTGCGTACACAAAATGGTGCACACAGAACACTGCCAGAATACACACAATACAGGTAGGCCACATTTTTTGCAATATTTAATTTCACGTGAGGCCACCTCCATGTGAGTTTTCTGTTGAACTTCTGTTGTGATTTTTCTGTACAAATGAAAAATCCTTACCATAAACCAATACCAAAAAGAAAAAAAGGAAGAAAAAATGAAATATCAACATTTTCAATATCTCTAAACCTTGATGGAATCAAATAAAATCTCATTTCCAATTTCTCAAAAGGTCTCCCCATAGAATTAAAGTACACACACAAAAAAAAAAAAGGTAAAAATATTGTCTCTTGTCCAAAATTCATCTTCTCTTGATGTGCTTCTATTAATATCTAGTATAACGAGAATTTGATATATAGGGCTGCAAAATAAAAAGGTAAAAATATTGTCTCTTGTCCAATACAGTATCGTCTAGCGCTATAAGTAAATATTTTCTACACATATTTAGCGCATTAAACTGATTCTAGTCAACAAGCAATGGAAGAAACGGAGATGGGATAACGGAAGGTGTTGGCATATTGGAAAGAGATTGTACGACCGTACACTAGGGGTTTCCCGTCATTGACCAGGCAATCGTCAAATTGGAGCCGCTTGAAGACACGGGGGTTGATGAGTCGAGCGGAGCTGAACCACCCACAGTTGACGTGGATCCTGGAAATGTTGCACCCCGCAATGCACACGTTCATGATCTCAACGGTGTATGTGGGTATCCCATTTGGCAGCGGCTCCGTGGCTCCTTGGCTTATAACTATGTCTACTAATGAACAGTTTTCACTCCATGTCCTGTTTGGGTTAGCCCGCTTTTCCTTTTCCTCTTCTTCTCGTCCTGCAGTTTAAAAAAAAGCCAAGCAAATACAGACAAAAGAACTGCTTAAGCACGAAAAACACTCTGCTGAATAACATTATTTTAGTTCTAGTAAAAGAGCCTATCATGCCACATATTCGACTATCCAGGTTTTTTTGATATTTTTACTTGTTTTGATTACATTTGCGAAAAATTAAGCAAAGTTTTATTCATTGACGTGTAACAAAAATTAGTATTGGGATCAATATGTCCATTTTATTTAAAGAAGGGTCTAACGCAGAAGTATCAAAAAGTACCGAACCATCCTTAAACGGACTGCCAAATATAGACTTGAGTACGGACCGTGGACCAGGTCCCTGATCACTAGCCGTCCATGGGCGTGTCGTGAGATCTCAACGTCAAGTTGTGCTGGGCAACCTTGATACAGACTAAACTGTACCGTAGAAGATGCACCCTTGATACATGAAGACTAAGCTGTAGTGTTGAACAAGATATCACTTTTCAAGGTGTTAATAGACAAATGAAACTTTTGGGAGGTGCTGCAAAGGAAAAAGGAAAGAGACAATTGAGCCAAAAAGGGGTTGGTGCCTTTCCCGACATATTAAACACGGCCAGTGAATAAGTGCTTTCAAGTCAACCAAGCCAAAAGAGGCCATGGACTAGGGGAGAACATAGGCCCTTTATTTTTTTGACATTACTAATCTACTCTGTAAAGCTAACATGCAACCGCATTAAATGTTAAATTGAGAAGTCTTAATCTAAGCACACGTGAGCCAACTTCTACTTGAGAGCAAAATAATGCAGCCAAATTCTTTATTGCCAAATTACTCAACTACAACCTTAAAAAAAAAAGCATAATAACCGGAATATAGAACTTCAAGAAGCGGGAATAGATTCTACTGGAAGGGATTGGAGTACAGGTTCATAAATTCCTTTTATTTCTCTTTAAAAAATATAAAACTATGTAACACGGCTCACAGAGCTTCCCATATCAGGTTCGGCCTAAGGCCGTAGAGTCCATACAATTTCTTTACATAGTTTTTTGTTTCATTTTTCTACATAATATATAGGACTACGCAGGATGAATATGATACTAACTACACCAGGCCGGTCTGGAGCCTTCTGGTCACTGAGGCTTGGACGGCCTAACACACTTTAACACGCAGAAGAAGGGGCCAAGATGCTCCACCCAAAAAGGACTTGAAGTAGTAGATAGTAGGCTAGGAGGGTGAAGCAAAAGGGGCTGAGGACCTGGTGCGCCAGCAAAGTAGGCAGAATTGTACACAGACAACTGAGAGAAAAATGGGTGGCTAAGGCTGTGGAAATGCTGACTGGTGGTGCAGTATAGAAGCAACGTGGAGTCTTGCGCACAGTAGCAGAGTCATGCCTGTGCCTGTCGCATATATACATGCAAAGGACAACGCGAAAAGCAGTCACACAGAATACAGAATTACACACACACATACATATTTGTGACAGTTGTATGCACACTGGGCATTCAGAGTTTCTTTTTTGGCGTCTTTGTTCATGCATAAGCCAAATCCCATTAAAGCAGGAGTTTTATCAGTGCAAGGATTATTTTTTCAGACTTCTCATCTAAAAACACATTTGAAAACTTAAAAGATAAATAATAGATCAATTACCAATAATTAAAAGCTTCCGATGAGTAGCAGAGAAAGCGTTCTTCTTGGCAGTATTGTTTATGCTCTTCTTCTCTGAAGAAACTGGATTCAACTCCATGAAGCCATGATCGGAAACTAAATTAATCAAACAAAAATCTTAACACATCGAGCAATATTATTTAATTTTTTGGAACTTTAAAAGATAAAAAATATATAGAATCATTGAATCATCACGAGTAACTTGAATTACAAAACAAGAACAGGATAGAAAAGTGGGATTAAATAAGGAATGAAGCATGTTGTTGCTGAAAGAGAGGCCATATTTAAACAAATAAAGCAGTATGGAAACTCCACCAACCCAGTAATTCAAATCCAATATTTTGTAGACAGTATACCCACAAAACATAGATTGAACACAATACACACACACACACACAAAACGCGCACACACATACCTGTGTTCAATGAACACTGACCTGTATAGATTCCAATGATTAGCAACAATAATGTGAGCGCAAACATCGCCGTGAATGGAGCGTTGCTCCTCCACCTTGTTGGTGATTCGAAACTCATATTTGATCAGACAAAGCCCTAAAAATAACCTCCGGGCAAGATTATTACTGAGTAGGAGAAGAAGAATATTTTAAGAAAACGAGTTAGTTGAGTTGACTCGGAGATAGCTACTATAGCCGTAGTACCTAGACCAGCAAATCACCGCCAAAATGGAACTGTATAATCTGTACACTGATGAAATCTCAGCTTTATATTCTTCTAATCTTTGACTGAAATCCGATTGAGAGAAGAATATACAATGATATGACTGGACAACTGTGCAAAACCATAGCATCAAGCGATTAATTTTTCACATCAATATATAGATACAAAGTATTACAAAATGTATATACAAACATTATTCATACATCAGGAATCAAAGGTGGTAGAATTTAGCTCTGAAAGGAACAATCACGTGGGTTTTTTAACAAAGATGTGTGTGCGTATGTAAAAGAAGAAGAATGGGAATTTCAAATACCTCTGGAATTTTCACAGAACAAATTCATCAATAAAAGAAAGTTTCCCAAAGCAGTTAATGGCAGAATCCCAGTAAATGTGCCGAGTTGAAAGTTCATCTACATAGTGTTGTTCCTTTCTAATTTAATGCAAACCCAACAAGGAAAATAAATAAAAGAAACTGATGATACATTGAAATAAGCATGAATATACACATGGAAACAAAGCAAGAAATGCAGCGTTTGATATATCATTTTCACCTTTGATTTTGAAGAGAGAACTTAGAGAGAGAGAGAGGGAGAAGAATCCAATTCCAAGAGGCGTGCGTGTCAATTGCAAATCCCGACTAAGAGCATTTGGCTACAGTGTGTAAGATAGAAATTTTGAGTTCTTAAAGCAAGAAAACTTTCATGGCGAAGGGTATAAAATTTTTAACTCAGTAAGGGCGCATTCGACAATTATAAGGTGGTCAATGTTCAATTAGGTTCGTTACTTAAAATTAGGAGTTGGTTCAGATTAGGTGTTGAACCAACTCGTTTAAGGTTATTCTAATGAATTTCACGTTTTTCGAGTTATTCTAACAGGATCGTCTCTTCTTTGGCGTCGACATAGGCTTCAGCCTATGATTTAGGTACTTAAACTATTATTCTGGCCAAGCCAAGGAACTTATCTGGCGCTTCGACCCAAGCTCGATCTCAGGGCTGGGACCCTAGATGCATCACCCCTAGGATTCAGCCAAGCCAAGTCTGCTTCGTTGGATTTTGATGTCATTTTGGACGTTTACATTTCAACTATTGGGGCAATGATGAAAACGAGCTTGGCCCAAATTGCTGGAAATACTTTTTCAATCAAAACATTGCCAATAACTCAAAGAAAGTCGGCCCAAAACCCAGCCCAATAAATTGCCATGTGTGTTGCTCTGGACCCTCGATTCCAAGGCTGATCTACGGTGACTGTGAAGTGTTTATATACCAGTTGCATGGTCACTTGAGGGTAAATTCTTTCATTCCGTTTTTCTACTATGTGTGAGAGAAGTTTCTGGGTTCTTTTTCCCTTTCGTGGTTTTATTTTCTTTCAATACTTGGTGTATGAATTAAAACCAGAGAGGTTTTAATCTTCAGTCTGTGTGATTGTTTTCTGTGTGGTCCTTCGATTGAGAGTCGAGCTGGTATTGATTGGTTGTGTAAAATCGAACCATTAAGTAGTTGCTTTGTGCGATTTCTTTAATGTTTTGAGGTTCTTTGTGGCGGATTTCTTTGTACAGACGGCTACAATGCGTTGTGTATTTTGAGCCCTAACAATAATCGATTCCTTGATGTTTTGGTTTATTGAATGTTCTTAGTGATACTATAAATCTGTTTCCATTGGTTTTTGACTCTACATGCTTATTCGATTTGTCCACGTGTTCTAGTCCGTCACATGAGTTGGAGGCATAATATTTGTTCTCTAGGTTCGAAGCTATCATTTATGTCAGGCATTAGGACTTCGATTTGTTTTGATTACTTTGTCTGCACCCAATATACCCAGACTTGGGCTTCTCCACCTTTGAGGATCGTCATTGATCCTATGGGGTGGGTTGGCTTGTCTTGAGCCTCCTACGTGTTGGCTAGGCACCAGCCATCGTTTTGAGCTTCGGCTTTAATCTACTTGATTTGCTAAGTCCATCGACCCATTCCTAAGGTGGAGGCATAACAATTGTTCTCCAAGTTCGAGGTCATCATTTATGTTAGAACTGAAGTTTTTTAGATTGCACTGTCTGCCCTCGATGTACTCAGACTTGGTCCTCTCCAACTCCACTCCAACTTTGAGGATTGTCATCGATACTATCGTAAGTCATTTTGATCTTTAGACTTTAATCTAAGTCGGTGGACGCATTCCTAAGCCTCGACCCATGCTTCGGTTAAATCTTACAAGCCTTGGCTAGACTTCTAGTTCGCTTAAATCTTACCAAAAAAAAAAAAAATCTTATTTTTACTGCTTTGAATAATCAATTGTCAGTCTTAAAATTTACCTATATATGTATAAATATAATTTTTCAAGCTTAGCTCAACATGAACTTATTTTTACTGCTGAGAATAATTATAGTATCTCTATTCACACAATTGACAATGATATACGCTTCTAAATTTCAGATATGTCCAAAGGACGTTAAGGTTCAATATATCGAAATGACAAAATATTCTTGTTGAACTTGATTCCACCTACAATTGAACAAATCAAAGTAATAATGTAAGAATCAAGAATAATAATAATAATAAATGAAATCAAATAATTGAAGAAGAAGAAATTAAAATGGAATTAATGTTTTTCCCTTTTCTTCAGGCTCAGAAAATCATCAATCTTTTGAACAAATCAAAGTAAATATGTAAGAATCAAGAATAATAATTCTTAGTTCAAATATTTTCATTAGTTTACAGATGAGACTGTTCAACACCTCGATTATAATCTCACTTCTTATTATTATTTTTATTATGGAATCAAGATAAAAATATGTAGTAAGTCTCATTTTTAGCTTTTAGATGAAATTTTTATCACACTTGAACATGAATTTTGTATATCGGATTGTTCACGCAATGGATAGCTCTGTGCCTCTATCTATATATACAAGAAAAAAACTATTTTAATTTTCATATGCCGCAGGCTTTTTGACATGATAAAAAATTAACGAAAACCAAAGAAGTGAAGAAGGAACATATGATTGTTTGCTGAAATTGAATGGAACAGGAAATACAGTATTGCCACTTCTTTTTTTTTTTTTGTTGATTTAGGAATAGAATTTCAATTCTGCATATCCTAGCATGAACTACACTGTGGGATCGACGATGACTTTACGAATAAATAACACGATTCAACATGATATATTCAATACAGAAATTAACCAACAACGGATCAATAGGGTAAAGAGTATTGATTGTATTCACTTAGATCTGCATCAGCTGTTCAAATGTTTTCATGGCAGGAGCAGGCAATCCAAGAAGAACGTTGATGCTTTTCCTTTCTTTTCCATGTGAAAGAAAGAGAATTACTTCCTTTTCGGGCAAAACTACAGGCCCTGATAGCACGGGCTCTCCCCAGCCGAAATCTGTAGTGTGGAAAGATAGCTTCGACCATGTAGTAATCAGCAGGGTTGCTGTCAAAGAAGGCCTAGCTCGAGTTGCCTCGAAAAAGTCTATAGCAGATCTCATATAGCCATCTGTCACCATTTTCACTGCCTCTTGAACTAGTTTTACTGTGAATGAAAATGGATTGTCCACTAATTCACCTGCCTTGCAGAGTGAATTTGTTAACACAATTGCATTTCCAAAGTATCCTTCTGGAATTGGGGGCTCGAATCTAGACCGTCCATCGACTGCAAAGAGTAGCTTTGTTTGTTGATCCGGCTTCATATTTAATGCCTCACTACGAGCTTTCCATACGTATGCTGAGAGTGCTTCGAACGTGGTGCACTTTTCTAGATTCCCATTTTCTAGTGCTTTATTTCTGAGGTGCTCAAGCTTCTCTGGGTCGAAACAGAATGACTTGTGGAGCATTTCTTCTTTGTAAAGTTCAGTTGTGTTTGATATATCTTCAATCTCAGCATATTCATGGTGTGGAAATTCCAACTTGGGTGGATTTCTGGCTTTGAGAATGCTTCTGTCCATAAATGGCGGAACCTTAAGTTTAAGGCCTCTGGCAGTTTCACCCCAAGAATTCACAAATTCCATGGCACCAATCCCATCAAACATGCAATGGTTCATGCACAGGCCAAGAACAAAGCCTCCACATTTGAACTTTGTAACCTGAAAGCAAGTTAGCTCTTAATAAGGATATCTAGGATGAGCATGGGATGATTGGTATGCTAGATTGAACGTTATTCAATAGAATTAAAGAATAAAAAAAAAGACACGAAATTCAATAATCTTTGGGACAGATTATAAGTTACATGAACGACACTTGATCAGAAAGAATCATTCGTAGGTTGGATATGTCGAACTCGAGTGTGTAAATAATCTTGCAAACTCAAGCTTCAGATATAGAGCGAAAACCTTCCAAATTCATATTTATGAAGATTTTCTTACAATAAATGTGAAAAGTACTATATAAATCAAGAGATGGACTTACTTGAGCCACCAGAGGAGGAATTTCTAGTATGTTTTTGGCACCAGGGATGTCATAAACAAGCTTCCCAAGAGTGGTAGGATCAGGCTTCGTTATGTCACCTAAATCTTCAAGCTTACAATCTGCCTCAGCCTCGACAAATACAGCACCTTCCCCGGTACAATCCACAATAAGCTTCATTTCCGGGCTAATTGTCAGCCGTCCTGCAAGAGGATAATAGTGCACCAGAACCTTCGACAAGGCATCCTTAATCACTTGAACAGCATCCTCATTGTCCCTTTCCTCTGATTTAAAACAGTAAATAGTACGAACTATAACTGCAATATTTTGATCCAGATTCGACAAAAAGTATAGCCCCTTCACTGTCTCCTCGGCTGGAGGAACCAGAGTAGGCTGGCCTTGTTTAACAGCAAGTTCAAACACATGGATACTACCATTTGCCATCTTTCAAACTCCTCAAACGTCGAAAACCTTGAATCAGAAAAAAAATAAAATGTAAGACAGTAAAACTAAGGACACAAAATCAGAATATGCATTCATTCACGTAAAATAAAGCATTAAAACATAAGAAACTAGAAAGATGCCTGCTAAGTAGAAGTATATGACAACTGCCCGGATTCGAAAACTGAGATTAATGTATTAACACTATTAGGATTACAGCAATTATATAGAGAAGCATGATTTAAGAAAAATTAATATGGTTAAGTTTTGGTTAACAAAGATGTCCTAGTGAAAGTGACTGGTGGCAATACTTGTTCATACAGAATGCTATTAAAAAGGAAAAGTCTTGAGAAAGAAAAATAAGTTATCTTGAATAAGTCCTTGAAAGATTCTGCAAATGTCACGTAGTTGTGGTAGGCTACTTGCCATGTTACTTGCTTGGGAGATTTAGAGACTGGAGACTAGGGTGGGGGGTGAGATTTGGTAGGGTTGGTATCCAAATTTTACTTGCTTGATTTTATTAAATTTGATTTTTATATATGCCCCTTGTAGTCATTTTGATTATATTTTATTTCCAGCATCAACAGAAACGACAGGGTAAAAGATTATGATTAAATCCTTAAATCATTTTTTGTCACCAAAAAGTAGGATAAGATTGTTTCATTGTGGATACTTTTTGTCAAACATTATTTGGCTTGTGGTAAAAACTTTTGAAAAAAAATAAAATGTTTTCACACCTTTCATCTCCATTAAATAATAACAAGATTTATAAGGTGGTGTCATACTGAACAACCTATTCTGAATCACTCTAGTAGACTCGAAACATGACGTGCGCTGATAATAGATGTCAACTAGACTCATAATCCACCACCAAGACTAATTCCAAATTTATATAAAAAATGAGTCATACAAACTGAACATGCCTTATGACCTCGGCTCTGAAATTGTCAGGCCTTCAAGTCTGTTAAGACTCAACTGTTATCTAATAAAAAAGATATTTGAAAATATATGAGTTGCTTGACACGTAACAGTCCAACCCATCTATAGACAGGTCTCATAGATATGTGGTGAACCGGGATCAGCCCGGCCCGCCACAAAACGTAGCCACTTCAAGCCTGTCCATTGGCCATCCCGAGCTTCTGTTCAACTGGCCCAACTTGACTCATTTCAACTATAAATCCAAAATTTGGCACCCTTCCACAGGACAAAAAAGGTGCCGATTATTTTACTCGTGCAAGTACCTCCTTTCTTCAGATAAGGTAAAATCTTATTTCTGTTGAATCATTTTACTCTTTCCGATCATACATATAACATGGCACTTGTCACAAATGAGCAAGCCACGTGGTATTTAGTGGCCTGAAATGAGGGAACTCAGTTTAACAGGAATAATACTTTCTACTCTTCAATATCATTGGAAGTGGGGAGAGTCATTCGTCGGCTCGTGCCTGAGCCAGTTCGCGATTGGCTTGCGTGGTGGGCAAAGTCGAGCCAAGCCCGACTATTAGCAAGGCTAACGGCTCGATTCATTCAACACTCCTAATATCATTAGACACGAGTTAACAATAACCTAACCTGTGAGCACACAACGTGTCTTCATAACAACCGTAATCATATATATGAATTAAGCCGAAAATAGTTCAGGAATTATACAAGTACAATATTAATGAACAAAATAAAGCAGAGAAATAATAATGAAAAGAGTGTGTTATTTCGAGAGCCTAAAACAAACGATATTTGTATAAATAATATATAAATGCCATATTCATTTTTCTCCTTGAATTAAAAATACAAGATTTTTTCCACATTATATCTTGCATCCAAGGAAAATAACTGACTCTATCTCCCACTTTCTTATAGTATAATTAAAACATCACATTTTCTTATAAAATATAAATACATTATATTTTAATTATATTATTGGCCACTAATTTTTATCCGTTGTTACATTTATGTTCATAACTTTTTTCATCACATTTTTATTGTTACAATTTCATCGATAGCAAATCTTGTCCTTAATGACGATTTTCATTCGAAAATTTTGTTATTGTACTTTAAAACGATGGACAAGTATTTAATCATAATTTTGAAATTTTTTTTCTTATTAAATATACAAGGGATAAATCAGTCTTTTTATTCCTTTTAATGAAATTTTTGATAGAAATGTACTAATTGATGAAAGACTCAAGATAAGAATACAATGAAAATGATGGAAATATAAGTGTGACAATGACTAAAAATTATGAACATTCCATGCAATTAGAATGTGGTGCGCTTATAAGAAAATTTGGTGTGAATATATTTAACCTAATTAAAACACAACTACTACTATAGGTTAATTCAAATCAAACAAAACGTAAAATATCCCATTACATAAAACTACGTACACGTAACAAGCCACAAGGTCAATTTGCCTTATTGAAAAATGTCCATTCTTCCTCCCCGTTTGCATTTATTCGCGTACCTTGCTTCGATTGAGTAAATCAATCATTTGTACGTGAGGGTCCGACATTAATTCACTCATACCTACTCCGTGATGTACCTTATATGCATTTCCCATAACTCGGATCAAGCTAGTTGATGCAAACGGGGAATACTTGCTGTCAATTGTCGTCTTGGTGTAATCTAACTGGAGCATTAATTAACAAACTATCATTAAAGAGAATTCTTCCCACATCGATGGCCCGTTTCATTTACAAATGAAAAGAAATACCTCTTACTTTGAGAGTGCACAAATCTCATCAAATGAGTGATATTCATTTGCAAAAAAAATTACGTAAAATGTTCAGAGGACGGAACATAATCGTATTTTTTTCTTTACTTATATATCAAAAATCATTTTTTTACATTTTATTTACTTTATTCGTGAATTTATGTGCATAGATAACTTTAATTTCTATTTATATTTTAAAAAAATCAAATTTTTTATTCAATCAAAACTCGACTTTTTAAATAAAACATTGTTAATTTTTTGTTCTATGTTTTATTCTATTTTATGCACTTTTAGGTCAAAATTGATTACTTTTATAATTTATTTAATAAAATAAGGAATATATATATAAGGCGGTAACCTCTACTGTAATAAGGCGGTAACCTCTACTGCTCTACATGAAAGCTACACCTTGTAAAATAATCAAAATGTTTTCCTACGTGATCATTTAAAACATTTTCAACTTTATTATTTGATTAATATTTGATGTCATATTTTATTCAGAAATTTAAATTAATAAATTTAATTCTGTAATAATTTATAAATAAAAAAGAAAATTAAATGCATACTACGATTTGAGAAAAAAATCTAAAATTAGCCTCAAGCCCCTAAAAGTTTCATGTACAGCCTTGAGCGTGACCTCCCACAACACATGGCCCAACCAATTTTGATACCAGTACAGCAGTACTCTATAAAGATCATAGTCAGTATTTCACACAACAGTTCAAATTTATTCAAACCAAACTTAATGTACAAACCATAGTTGTTGGGTACATCAGTGTTGCCAACAGAAGACACGAGCAACTCTACGTAAACTCAAACCTATGAACATCAGAAATAAAACCATTTCCAGTACAACCTTAATCCTTCTTCGTTTCTGGTGTTTGGACAGTTTCAGGATAGAGAACCGCCTTTGCTCCTGTGAAATCGACTAGCTTTTTGCCAAGTGCCTCTTTCGGTGAGTCCCCAGGGCTGCTGGTGATATATAAAAATCTGTACAACCATTCTAGGACCTCCGGGCAGAAAGTCTTCCAAAAGAAAGTGACCCTAAACCATGCTGGCACAGTCAGGTATCTTTCGCCTCGGCAAGCACTGTTAACGATCGCCTTCGCACAGCTCTCGACTCTCTGGATAGGGTTTATATTCACTTGAACCTAGTTCAATAATCACAAGATTATTCTTCGAGAAAACAAATGAATGACTAATGTTATTCATATCAAAGGACCTCGAGATGCTAATCTACCAATTTAGGTGACAATTACATGACATTTAAACGAATCTTCAATAATCTCACAAAATTATTTTTGAAAATAAATGAGTAATAATATTCACCACTAGTCTAGGTGGCAATTAGATGGCATCAAATGATATATTAATTTAAATGCAAAGTCACCTAATTCATTTTGATTTAGTTGAACCCAATGATAAATGGCATTATTCTGAATAAAGATAGGCGCACAATTTTTTGGAGTCATTTCATTCAATTGGGCCAGCTAGTACTTATATATAATATATGTACTAAAGTTGAACATCATAGGATGATTGTCAAAGAACTTACATCTCTCATATCCTGATCAACTTCAAGTTTTCCAGCTTTACTTATGAATTTGCCTTGTGTAAGTTCGGACTCTATGAACCCAGGCGTGACAAGAGTAATCCCAATATCGGGCCCGAACTCGATCCTCAGTGTCTCAAAAAACTGGGCAACTGCTGCTTTGCTTGCCTATATCACGATACATAAAACTCAGTACATTGACGCATACAAAAATTGAATAACGGAAACACAAATGCTTACATTGTAGAAACTCATTCTTGGTCCTGGCAACCAAGATGCAGATGAAGAAAGTACAACAATTCGACCCTGGCTGTTTCTGAGGTAAGGAGCTGCAAATTTGGTCATGTAGGCATAACCCCAGAAGTTGATATCCTGTTTAGATCAAACCACATATTTTAGAGGCCAGAACTCGCATGGACTGAAATTTGGTGTGGTGCAAATCTCATTTTTATTACAGCCAGCCCTTACTATAGGCAGCGTAGGCAATCGCCCAAGGCTCCACTTTGATGAGGACATCAAATTTTATAAGGTTAACTAACTGGTTGAAGAAAAACGAAAATTGTAAATACAAAATTTTTTAAATTAAAATTATCATATGCAAACATAGGAAACTAATAAAATTTGAAAATACAAACATCTTTAAAAAAATCATATGAGTGGCATACAACTTATTATCACATAAATATATTACATCCATTACTTTCTTTATATATAATTAAGTTGACCATTTATCTTTCCAACTATCATTTTTTCTTAACAAGAAACAAAATGTCACTTTTCTCTCTTCAAAATTTATGACCATTACTTTTTCTAATACCCTCATGGTGAGTTTTACACTTATTTAAGGAGTTGCCGTTAAAGGTATTAGTATTCATTTCTCTCTATGTTCTTGCATTTCGTTTTATTTTTACATCTTTTTTCAGTTTTTTTTTTTGTGTTTGTAATGATTAATGTTTTAATTAAATTAATGCTTCTCTATGTGGTATGTAATCTGATTTGGAATTTTTTCGATCCACTTATTATTATTTGCTTTTTATGTTTTTACAAGAGTTTAAATCTTGTATTTTATTTTCCAATTTTCCTTGATTATGTCTAATCATTTTTTAATTGTATTTAATTATTTTATAAGTTAAATTCAATAATTAATTTTAACTACACTTTATAGGACCCACAACTTTTTAACCACACATTCTATCAACTTTTAGCAAAATCTGCTAAAAATATGATTTTAGTCCCTGTCAAACTATCAAACGGAGGTTTAATATTCATAAGGGTCCCATATTCAAAGTTTGCATGAAGGCTAAATATTAACCAATTTGCCACACATATTCTCAAAATACATTTTTTTTTCAAAATTTATTTTCAACCCCACATTCTTCAATAAAACAATATTTTTTATCACATCAATAACTTTTCCTTACTTTTTGACCACATATTTCACATCATATCACTATTTAAAATAAATTATTTCCTCAATAATATCCATCAAATACACCTTATTCGTTAAAGAAAAAAATTCTTATACCCAACGAACAAGCATATTTTTGCACTATTGAACGATTCCTATGTGCGGCATATTATTTATAGTGAGCAAGTTAAATGGCACGCCACTTCAATTTGATTTGCTGGTAATCCTCGACAACATATATTAAAAGATTCCATTATTGAAAATTTGGTCCATAAATCTAATCAGACAAAAAAGAACAAAATTCCGAATTTGAGTTGTGAACTCGGATTTTAGCCCTATGTCTTACCATGATTGCTCTGAAATCAGTGACATTTTCAGCCTCTTCCAGCAGAGAAACTGACATAAGTCCAACATTATTAACCAAATGATCCACTGCATAAACCATGAAAAAAAAAAAAAACTCCCGGCATTAATGGCACGAAATTATTGTATTTGCTCTAGTAAACTTGCCTAAAGACAAATAATGTTTGGCCAAGGCACCAAGCGTAAAAAATAAATTATTTTAAGTAACTTGTCAAAAAACATGTTTAGATAAAATAAAAAAAAAAAATCCCTACTTAATTAGCTTTCAACAATTAAAGAAATATTTATTTTAAACCTTACCTTTTCAATTATAAGTACTGTAAATGTGCTACTTACATCTACCGAAGTGATTCATAGTTTGATCAACAATCCTTCTGCAGTCCTCAACCTTCGAAACATCAGCCCGAACCACTACAACATCCGGTGCCCCGATATCCCGCGCCCTTTCGGCTACTTCCTGAAGACTCCTCTCCCTTCTTGCAGCAAGAACTAATCGCGCTCCTCTTTTAGCATACTCGTATGCAAGATGCTGCAATATTTTTACACATTTTCATCACTAACATACCCACTGACATGTTTTTGTCTCAATCTAATTCAAGGCCTAATTTTCTAGGTCGTTAATAGCATGCAAAACGTTCAATCGTTTCAATCGTAATGTTAGTAGGCGAGAATCAATCATGCTTGGGGTACACTTTGATATACATGACAAACAGTCACAATTAAAAAAAAAAAAGAACAATTTTCCCTCCAACAACTTTTTTAAAACAAAACTAATGTCAAGCTTGATGTACACTTGAGTATAGAAAGTTCATTTCCCTCCGAGAATTTCGAGGGGATGTTAACTCAAAATATCTACGTCCACCACTTGTACACAATATTAGACATAACTGAACAACTGATACTATCATTATCTTAAAAGGTGTTCACATACCTCGCCGATTCCAGAGGAGGCACCCGTGATGATAACAACCTTCCCTGCAACATCCTCAGTGAAAACGGAGCCTAAGATTGAGAGAAAGAACTTAAAAAATTGAAACGGTGGCAAGAAAAGCAAAAGGGTGAAGAAGGTAACTGGAGGTGCAAATAAGTTTAGAAATGTGTGAATTAATTCCATTTATGAGAATGACAAAGGAAAGCAGAGAAATATTATTGTGAACTTAGGTAATGGAAGTATATATATATAGGTGTGAATAGGCGTGCATGAATAACACAAGGAGGTATCGGTGGCACCACCGCAAGGAGAGTTTATGACACGTAGTATTTAGAGTAATGCGGTTTGCCATTTGTCTCTCTCTCTATCTATCTATCAAATTTCTTAATTTTTACATGGAAAATACTTGGAACTGGAGACTACTAATTTCACTTAGAATTAACCCCCAAAAAATTGATTACGAATGCAAAAAACTCGACTTGTCATTACTCTATGCTGAATAGAACGAAGTATCTACATTAAGTAATTGGGCTGGGCATGAAGAATATGGCCCATTCCCGAATTCTTTAAGTTAAGGGATATAATCTCATATCGAATAAAGATATAAATATAGACTAATTTATAAGAGTTTGGGCTACTCCTATTAATAAGGTTGACATTTTTAATATGGAATCTCAAATCTTAATATGGAATCAGAGCCCATTAAGCTCCAACGAGCAATTCAATCCGATTAAGACTCAAAAAAATTAGCACACGGATTTCAAGATTGGTCTGCTCAAACGAGCCACCATCTTGCGGGGCCATGTTAAGGAATATAATCCCACATCGAATAAAGATGTAAATATAGACCAATTTATAAGAGTTTGGGATACTCCTCTTAATAAGGTTGACATTTTTAAGATGGAACCCCAAATCTTAACACTTTAAACTCGTCTAGAATATATATTTTTTTATAATTTTATGTTTTTTAAAATTAATTCATATTTTCAAATACTAATAATTATACGATATAAGAAAATTTTTTAAATACCCCACACGGCCTGCCATATCCCTTCATCGTCCCATTCTGTCTTTTGAAAATTATCGACAGAACAATATCGAAGAGTGGGCTAGTCTCTTGACGATATACAATATTTAAAAAAAAAAAAGGTTTTCACGTGTCGTTTCATATTGCGTATTCAGCGTTCATTTCCTTGCAACTTTGTTAGTCGGTTAGGAGAGTAGTGTTTGCATCTAATGATAGACGCCTCTTTGTTGGCATTTTATGCTCTCTCTCAATTGATTAGACCCATTGGATGCCTCTTTGATAGCACTGAAGAGAGCATGCTTGCTTCATTTTTACATTAACAGTCGTTAGCACACCCTAAATTTAATACATTTTTTGTGTTCTACCACTTACTACAAGTAATTAATTAAGTTCATACTTAAGATGTTTTTTCGTTAGTGTTGTGCACGACTAGAGTGATGAGGGTAGTGTGGGGGAACATGCACTTGCGTATTTGAAATACTTAAATGGTCGGTGTTCGAAGAAAATGGTGTAACTTTTGCATACAGTGTCTATTTTGGGCTCATGACCCCATTCTGGAAACCTCGCAACGATTGTATGATGGATTTTGGACGTTTGAACTCGTTTGCTAAGCCAAAACGGCACTTAATGTTTTTTAGTTCATTATTTTCAGTATTTATTTATTTTGATTTGTAGTTCAGCCCATTAAGGGACTACTGCTCAGTAGGTTATCTGTTCTTTTCATATTTAAGACTCTAAAACGTCTTGTAGGTTTTCTGATTGTTTATGAATTAAGAAAATGCGTTTATTTTTTTAAGTGCAATCCGTTTAAAATTGTTATTATCGTGTTTGTGGATTTGAACTACATCATAGAGTCACATAATTCTAATAAAGTGAAATCTTGCCTCAATTTATTGAATTGCCTAAAGTTGGCCCTTAATGCTTGCATGGTCATTAGATTGTTGCTCGCTTTGTGTTAAAGTTTGCCTTGTGGACGTCTTTGTGTACAAATATACATAGGATCATTCTCATTGTGTTTCTTTATGATACTCTTAGCTCTTGTTTGATAAAAAAATATAATCTAAATTTCTATCAAAGTCAAAATCAACAATTAATTTAATAACATATTTCATGGGATCCATAACATTTCAACCACATATTTCATTAATTTTTATCTAAATATGCTAAAATCTGATTTTAATCTCCATTAAACAATGGCTTAGTCTCCATTTGATAATGTTGGTGTCATAACTCACAATACCAATTCGGATTTATCTTAATTTAAGAAGGAGAGTTTATGAAGATTCAATAGTCACTCCAACGAAAACGGACTAAGAGATCACCAGGCCCTCTCGACCCATGACTAGTCAACTCTACTCCATGAGCTTGATCCAGACACGTCAACTCAACCCATGGCATGTCAGTTCAGCCATGCCCACCGTTCCATTATCATTACAATTCTGAATATGCCTCCCAACTGATGTCATCACCACCTAGATGACCACTCCCAAAATGACAAGTGGCGCATGTGACGTCAACCCCTCATTTTCAGTCAATTAGAAATCTTCAATGACTACACAGGACATGTAATCATGACATTGGTTATGATGACCTGTTCGCTCGACCTCAACAACCAATCAGCATCCTTAAATTTGGAAGGAATGCATTTCATTTAATTCAATCAGTACAAACACTCTCCTTTTTCACTATTTCGGTAATATAGCTTTTATAAATTATCACTTAAGTTGACAAAAATCGACCTAGTCATTTTTTTACATCAATAGATAAATTTATAAATGATATATAAATAGGAATATAAGTGAAAATCACAAAATGTGTGGATAAAGAGTAGTCATTATAAGTATTGATTGAAATTAATTTTTGACTTTGATTGAATGTATAAATTATTTACAAGTTTCTTTCAAACAGGGGCTCACTACTTTTATATGAAATTTTATGAGTAGTTATCATTTTTATGGAGAAATCAAAATATTGATATCATCCTCATCTAAGTTCTTAATGATACATCACTTGAATCATAGTGAAACCCGCTATATCATTATCAAGACTCTAAATTTTCTTGAATTATTCAAATTAAATTTCAATTTATTAATTATTGACATCTAAATTAATTAATTAAATATGAGGAAAAACAATACATGTTTTAGAAAAAGTAAAGTACAGAGCTTATTGGAGTGTGTCGGAAAGTGAAGTCTTTAAATTGAAATATGTTCTTTATTATGCACCTGTTTGGTGTGAATTAAAATCAGATTTTTAATAGATTTGATAAAAGTTGAAAAAAAATGTGTGGTTGATATGTTCTCAATGCTATGAAATATGTGGTTAAAATTAATTATTAATTTTGACTTAAATTAAAATCTAGATTTAATTTATATCAAACAGAAACTATGTATAAAATGACGGTGGAGATGCTTTGATAATTTGGTTTGTATAATAGATAACAGTTTAATAAAAAAGTGATTTGATTGCTATATATTAAAGTTTTATTATCTATTGATCTATAATATATTAAAGGTCACATAAGTTAATAATCATTCTATGGATGAATTTAATAATTTTATTATCTACTGAAGTTGTTTTTTGCAATTTCATTCAGTCCCAATTTACGAATTCATTTCAACTAATCTTAACAAACATAGCATGTCATATTAATTAAAATATACCACCCCGTCTAATATTCAATTCATTTACAAAGATTACATCTCTCGTGTGAACAAGAGTCTCTCCAAATTTACATTATCCACAATGATATATGACCATGCAAAGTTACTTAACCACACAAGGCTCTACTTTTCCGTGTAAGCCAGTTATGAATGGAGAGGTCTCCATTTTCTCCCCCACTCAAAAAAGTGGTTCACCTGCAAAAGCTCATGTCCTCCTCGTTATTCACACGTTAATTAATTTTAATACAAATTTTCATTTCTTCTAAGCTTTGCATTTCACCTTTTGACATCATTTTCAACAAGTTGTTTGCCTACTGCTATTAAAATAAGCTTATCCTGTCGACAAGTAATGCAACATTAGCTTAAATTTGTTCCCTTTTTTACTCTTTTCTGCAAAAAAATTAATGAAATTTTACCATTAGCACTAATGGCATTGATGCAAAATGCTGCCCTCCCTTATTGGGAAGATTTGTACAATTTCTCAGACCAAAAAAAGAAGGATTTTTCTGGCATTAATCCTTCACAAAATGTGAGCTTCTATTCTCCTAGAATCAGCGGTTGCAGTAGCAGAAAAAGCTTGAAGGTGAATGCAAAGGTAAGAGGTTACAAAAAGGTCGAAACAATAAACGGGAAGAAAGTCAATGGGATTCATGTTGAGGGGATGCCATTTTTAGGTCAAACGAACACCGATTTAATTAAAGATAGCAGCATAGAAGAGCCAAATCATGAATACCTTCTTGGCAGGTTTGTGGAGGACGGGTTTGTCTATAGACAATCCTTTGTTATAAGGTCTTATGAAATTGGACCAGACAAAACTGCTACAATGGAAACACTTATGAATCTCCTTCAGGTTGGTTTTTCTCTGTTTCTAATTTAATCATGAAGAATGATTCTTGTAGCTGACCCTGAATTTATTGGGAAAGATTGGAGTTTTTCGTTGTTCTAATGCAATTAATTAACATGCACAACAGGAGACAGCCTTGAATCATGTGGCAAGCTCAGGTGTTGCTGGCAATGGATTTGGTGCAACCCGGGAAATGAGCCTAAGGAAATTGATTTGGGTCGTTACTCGCATACATGTTCAAGTCGATAAATACAGCTCCTGGTATGCTTTCTTTTTCTCGATATTCGATAATTTGTAGTAGAAAAGTTAGAGGGACAGATTATATGGTCCCTAAGATCAATGATGACCACCTCGTCCCAAATTTTAAGATGTTAGTTTAGTTTTCAATTCAGATCGGCTTTCGTCATCAAATGTATGTTACATGTATAAATTCCATTAAAGGAGGCAGTGATGCTTGATTCCATGACCTTTACCTGCTCAAATTTTAGACGAGCCAAATTGACCTTTAATGTTGCAGATCTTTATTTCTTTCAATCTTTACCTAGTCTGACGTCAAAATATTATTTCAGGGGTGATGTTGTAGAGATAGATACATGGGTAGATGCAGCTGGAAAAAATGGAATGCGCCGCGACTGGATCATCCGAGACTACAATACTCACAAGATCATAACAAGAGCAACAAGGTTCATCTTATAAATAATTGCACAAATTCCTTAGTTTCTTCTTGTTAAAACTCAAATTGCATGTTTGGTACAAAATATTGAACGACTAGACAATATAAACAAACTTTTTATCTTTTTTTGCTTCCTTAATGTTATCAAGTGCTATCTAATAGTCTCTGCCGAACGTACCATAATATCACTACTATTTTCCCATGCAGTACATGGGTGATCATGAATAGAGAAACAAGAAGATTGTGTAAAATCCCTGATGAAGTGAAAAAAGAAGTCCAGCCCTTTTACCTCAATAGAACAGCAATTGCAATAGAAGATATTGACAGTGAAAAAATTGAAAAGGTCACTGATGAATCTGCAGAAAAAATCCGAACCGGTTTGGCTGTAAGTAATTATACATATTTCAAGATTAATTTGATATATTTTCAATTTTTTTTTCAACTTGTTGAATTGTTTTTCCAGCCTCGATGGAGTGATATGGATGCTAACCAGCATGTTAACAATGTCAAATACATAGGATGGATTTTGGAGGTATGTCATGCAGAATATTGAAATATTTTAAGGCCATTTAGTTGGAATTAATTTAGCTCATTAATTCATTTTTGAAATGTTTAGTAACGTTAATGGACAGTATGAGACATTATTACGGAACAAAAAATAAGTTAAAATCTTGTATATTATATTATCTCGTCCCGTTGAATACTGCATACCAATTAACATAATACCATGCCCTCTATGTTTTAAAACCTTGTATAATATATTATCTCGTCCCGTTGAATATTGCATACCAATTAACATAATACCATGCCCTCTATGTTTGCATTGATAAAGAGCATGTTTGGGAAGTGCTTTTTAACTATTTAAAATATAAAGAGATTAAAATGAATGATGAATAAGTTATAGTACTTTTGTAGATTTCACAAAATATATGAATAAAAAATGACTTAAATGTTCATAGACAATTTATGAACACGAGACAAAAATAGGCTACAATATTGGGATATTTCGGTAAGCATAAATAGTTTTGAATCAAACGTAAAATATGTTTGATTGTGCTTAAAAGAAGCTTTAGGTGCTTTTTCTTAACAACAGCACGGAGATTTTAATATATTTTTTAACATTTTATGTGCAGAGTGTGCCAATAAATGTACTGGAAGATTATAATTTAACAAGCATGACTTTAGAGTATCGACGAGAATGCCGTCAGTCCAATGTTCTTGAATCCTTAACAAGCATGAAAACAAAAACAGCTGAAAACAGGCCTAATAATACTGCAAAAGAAGATTTCGAATGCACACATTTGCTTCGTATGGAAGACGATAATGCAGAGATCGTCCGAGCAAGATCAGTATGGCAGTTCAAACAAAATCATATAATCTGACCAATTAATTTGTTGTGTTTATATGAATATTCAGTCATTTAATTTTTTTTTCAATTTTTTTTTTTGTTTTTTGTTTTTTTTTTGTGGGGTGTTGGGTTTTGTTGGCCTTTTTTTCATTCTTAAATGTGATATGTAGCTTCCACGTAGAGTTGGGATGTTGAAAATATATTCTTGTCGAAGGCATTTGTATGTAGTAAAGAGTAAGTGGAAAAGGAAAAAAAATTTTGAGTCAAAGGTTAAGATTTCAGATTGTTGTTTTCTTTTAGGAAGATTCAAATAATGGAAAATCTTGGCCTTCAGTTTCAAATACACCATTATCTCTGTTGAATTCGAATACTTATTAATTGCATCAACATTAGAACGATATTGTAACTTTTATTTGTTCATGAGAACTACCTAAACTGGAACGTGATGACAGGTGGCGGATTTACCATGGGGCAGCGGGGTCCACTGCCACCACAATAAATTTCAAATATGTTATTTTGCCCCATGATTAAAATTTTATGAAATTTGCCCCCTCGAATATTTTCTTCTAACTCCACCCCATATGATGAGCAGATCTCAAATTTACAATGAAATAAACTAGCAAGATATTTACGAAAACAAATGTACAAACTAGCTAGATATTCTTGAGCTACCAATATCCAACTCACTCTATCTCTGATTTAGCTTTCTTAATACGTTTGTGATACTTTTCTTCAAAAGTCACAACCTCGTTACTTTTTCTTTATATCATAATTTGCTCATAAATTTCTTTCCATTTTTTGGTCCTAAAAGTGCTGCTTGACTCAATAGTTTAATTATGCCTTCTACCCTCCACGGCTCCACATGATGTGAAATACCTAAAGACCAATTTAGGACAAGGTTGAATCACATGGCAATAATTCGAAGGAGATTACTTATGTACAACATGACAATAAAAAAAATTCCCTTCAAGTGAATTAGCCTATCTTCTATAAAGCTTTCACGGTTGTTAAAACAAAGACTCGTTGTTATGAATTTCAATGTGGCAACATGTATGAACATTGACCAATCCTTATTTCAAGTAACATAATCTCACAATCCATCTTATGCCATTCTTCTTGAACAACTTGATGTCGAGCATGTTTTTTTCGCATATTATAGATTTGAAAATAATGGTCAAAATCATATTTAGTTATAATAGAACCTTAATGAGAATAGAATTGACTAACAATTTCGAAAGATTTAGAATTACATAATCATTATGTAACTAGTTATTGAGCTGGACTTTTTTTCGCTTTGACACCATGTTAAATAATTTTCTTTAAGAATTAAATTATAAAAAATGTTTAAATTTATTTAGTTAGCCCTGTTTGGTATAGATTAAAAATTCGATGAAAATTTAAGTCAAAGTCAACAATTAATTTAATCTCACAGTTTGTGAGACCTACAATTTTCATCAATTTTTTAAACGTACATTTCATCAATTTTATCAAAATCTACTAAAAATTTGACATGTAGCCATGCGAAACAAGAGCTTAATTAGTACTCCTTATTCCTTCCACAATGTTGTTAGTTTTCAGTTGGGTCACCAACCAACCTTTTGATGTGACAGTAAATCAGAAAATCTTTCAATTGAAGTACTAAAAGATTACTTTGCAAAAACTGTTTTTTTTATTTCACTCTAAGAAATCTTACTCTTTCGATTATTTTTTTTTTTTAAAAAAAGTGTAATGTAGAGCCCAAAAGATCATCATTAATTCACGTAAATTAGAATAGAGAGCAATGAAACACAAAAGACTTATAAAATGTCTTGAAATGACGTGTGTGAGCGTGTTCGAGTAAATATTAAAATGAAATTTGTATGTACAAGAGTTAGAATGAATTTCATGTTACCGAGCATAAGTTGAAATGAAAAACAAATAACACGAGCACATATAATCACAAAATAAGGTATTTTTCTGTTAATAGAAGACTACAAATTTACTTTTTACCCCTTTTTTCCAAGTGTTAGCATATTCAGTTGCACTTAAGTATTTTAGTTTTTAATTTAACTTACTTTCAAGTTAATCAAATATTTTT